>JBBGZY010000480.1:8282500-8467500 GCA_037952925.1 Lithobates clamitans | reverse complement strand
AAGGTAAACTATGTATGTGTGCATATTTGTAAAGACATTTTTTGGTTTCATTCCACTTTAGGAACAACAAGAAGTGACCATTTCACCTCGGAAAGTGCCCAACGTCTAATTGGTCAAATAATGGGCTGGAATCAAGACATGGATCAAATGCGTAATAGGCTGGATCGTATGCAGCAGGAAATGAAGGACATGATTGATGTTTTGGGTCGAATCTAAATGCCCTTTTTTAAACCCCAAAACATCAATCATGTCCTTCATTTCCTGTTTTGCTGACCCCATTCTGGGCCTTCTCTTTGTTTTTTTTGGCATAACATAAATGGCTGTTTAACCTAATGTCAAAAAGGAGGGCTGTCAAAAATCCACAAAAAAATAAAAATTGATTTTCTAAAAAACAACAAAAAAAAAAAAAAAAAGTGATTTTAAATAACCCAAAAAAAAAATAAAAAAGTGATTTTAAATAACCCAAAAAAAAAAAAAAAAAGTGATTTTAAAAAACCCAAAAAAAAATAAAAAAGTGATTTTAAATAACCCAAAAAAAAAAAAAAAAGTGATTTTAAAAAACCCAAAAAAAAAAAAAAATTGATTTTAAAAAACCCAAAAAAAATTCAAAAAATTAATGTTAAAAAACCAAAAAAAATTAAAAAATTGATTTTAAAACACCAAAAAAATTAAGAAAATTAATGTTAAAAAACCAAAAAAAATTAAAAAATTGATTTTAAAACACCAAAAAAATTCAAAAAATTAATGTTAAAAAACCAAAAAAAATTAAAAAATTGATTTTAAAACACCAAAAAAATTAAGAAAATTAATGTTAAAAAACCAAAAAAAATTAAAAAATTGATTTTAAAACACCAAAAAATCGAATAAATAATTAATGTTAAAAAACCAAAAAAAGTAAAAAAAATTGATTTTAAAACAACAAAAAAATTAAGAAAATTAATGTTAAAAAACCCAAAAAAAAAAAAAAATTGATTTTAAAAAACCAAAAAAAAAATATAAAAAACTTGCTTTTAAAAAAAAACAAAACTTGATTTTCCAAAAACAAAGCCTGTTTTTGAAAATCCAAAAGCCAAAAATATTTTTTTGTGGATTAGGTAGAAATATTTCAATATAATTATATTTTGCTACATCATTAAGATACCATTATATTTTTGTCTCGGAACATTTTATACTAAATGCAGAACTGAATGCATACCAACCATTAATAAAAACATCTCCTTTTATAGGATTTTAACAAATGTGTGGTTTGTTATTTCAAGGCTCAGTATCAGTTTGGTTATAATTGTCAAAAAGTTGTTTACAGTGGCAATGGAGCTTATTTATACATTTTTAAAATTCTAATACAGTTGGCACTACAACTGCTCGACCATAACCTAGGAGACAGCCCAAAAGAAAGGCAAGCAATAAATATAATGCCAGATTTCAGCAATATTTTTTTTATTGTAAAAAAAATTATATATCCTGGCCCATTGCAATGGCCCCCCTACCCATAAAATAATCAACATATTGCTGTCTAACCTGACGGGAACTTTGGGGGGCCAAGCCAGTACGGACAGTATCCAGGCCTGTAAGGTTGGCTTCTATTTGTCCGGCCTCAGGCCCAACTGTGCCTATATAATTGGCAGAATGCTTATTTAAAAAGTTGTGCAGAATGCAGCATGATAAAATTATAAAATTAAGTTTGTATTCCGCCAAATTAATGGCTGTTTGAAACAGGCGGAACCGGCTGGCCAGAATTCCAAACGCATTCTCAACCACTCTTCTAGCTCTGGCCAGCCGGTAATTAAAAACCCTCCTCTCCGGGGTGAGGGTTCTTTGGGGGAATGGCCTCATGAGGTGCTTGCTCAGAGCGAAGGCTTCATCGGCAATGAAGACAAAGGGGAGTCCTTCCACGTTATCCTCATCAGGTGGCAATCCCAGGCCACCACTCTGGAGACGCTGGCAGAACTCCGTCTGGGCAAATACTCCTCCATCCGACATCCGGCCATTCTTCCCCACGTCCACATATAAAAAATCATAGTGTGCCGACACCACCGCCATTAAAACAATACTGTGGAACCCCTTATAATTAAAATAATATGACCCCGAATGGGGTGGTGGCACAATGTGGACATGTTTCCCATCTATAGCCCCTCCACAATTGGGAAAGTCCCAACGGCTTGCAAAATGGGATGCCACAGTCTGCCATTCCTGTGGCGTTGAAGGAAACTGGGGAATCAAACAAGAAAACCAAAATCAATTAATTTGGAAGCTAACATTGCAAGAAAATTAGACAATTAAAAACATTATTCCCCAGCATCAGTATAACATTCAATAATTTAATTCTTCTGGAATAACTAATATGGAAAAAGGCACACTTATCAGATTGCTCACCCCCTCTGATAGAACATTGATTACATTTTAGGGGGTTGTGAAATCCCCAAAAAAAATTACTTTAACAACACGCAGGAATTTAGGGATAACAAAGGCTACAAGACTGCAGTTGTCGCACTCTGCAGGTGCAGTTGCAAACCAGCTTACAGTAAATGAGGTAATGTCAAAAGGCATTCATGTTGCAAACAGTACACAATCACATGCAAGGGCAATTAATGAAAACACTTTGAGGCTTGCATATGATTTGATGATGGAAATCAGCAGAGCTTCTGCTCATTTACTAAAGCACTGGAACAAATGCACTTGTAGAGTGCACATGCATTTTGCAAAGTGCAACATAGATTTGCTTTAGACAAATTAACACCACAGAACATTCAAGCAAATTTTAACGAGGGTGGGGGTGGGGGGGTTGTGAAATCTAGCTAATTGCTAATTAGCAGCACACTATTTGGAGTGAGTTCAGGTGGGGGGGGGGGGTTGTGAAATCTAGCTAATTGCTAATTAGCAGCACACTATTTGGAGTGAGTTCAGGTGGGGGGGGGGGTTGTGAAATCTAGCTAATTGCTAATTAGCAGCACACTATTTGGAGTGAGTTCAGGTGGGGGGGGGGGGTTGTGAAATCTAGCTAATTGCTAATTCTAAGCACACTAAATACACTCCAACAAAATACATTCAAAATGAGTAGACTAGGTGGATATGTTCCCATCACTTCATGCTGGGAAGGTTATTGAAGGAAACTATACATGCATGACAAAAAATAACAGGAAAAAATCCCAGCATGTGTGAGGATAAAAAGGGGACATTCACACTATATTGCAATGATGGGAAGTAGTGTTTGAAGCAAGAAATACATTACTTTATCAAAGATTACATAAAAGAACATGTGATGCTAATAAACTAAAAATAGCTTACCTTAATATAGTCCTTCTGCAGGACCTGTATGATGGCAGAACAGGTCTCTGGGATAATGATCCCCAGAGCCTGGGGGGAGATGCCTGTCGAGAACTTAAGGTCCTGCAGGCTTCTCCCTGTGGCCAAATACCGCAAGGTAGCGACCAGCCTCTGCTCCGGAGTGATGGCTTGCCTCATGCAGGTATCCTGCCTGCTGATATAGGGGGTCAGCAAAGCCACCAAACGATCAAAAACGGGGTCCGTCATCCGGAGAAAGTTCCTGAAATCCTCAGGATTATTCTCACGGATCTCACGGAGCAAAGGCATGTGACAGAACTGGTCACGCTGAAGCAACCAATTCTTGGTCCATGAACTCCTCCTCGCCCTGTTCATGGACTGGTCTTGGGCTGAAGAATAAACTACAGCACCAAGCACATACAATGCACGAGCTCTACGACGAGTACGTACAGGTAACATGGCTTCAAAACGGTCGGCTGGTCAGAACGCACTAAACAGAACGCACTGAAGAACAGCAAGGCCTGTGAAGAACGACCTGAAAATCAGGAACGAGCGGCCAATAAAACAAAGATTTCTCAATGCCAACTGACCAAACGCACTGAAAAGCAGATACAAACCTCACAAGCACAGACTGAACACCAGTTAAAACGAACTGAAAAATACGAGTCTCACAAGCGCGAATCGTCTCTCACCAAACTTCTACTAACACGAGATAAACACGAGATTAGCAGAAGGAGCCCAAAGGGTGTCGTACGGGCTATTGAACTTCCGTTTTATAGTCTCGTCGGACTTGGTGTACGTCACAGCGTACTAAACTGGCGTACTTTTGTGTGGTCGTGTGTGGGCAAGTCCGTTCGTAAGAAAGTCTGCCCCAAGTCCGCCGAAGGTACGCCGGAAGTATGTCGGACAGACTGTCCGACTTTTGTAGCTGCAAAGTCCGACCGTGTGTACGCGGCATTACTTTCTCTATACATCAAGGATAATCATGAAAATAAACTAACAATAATGACAGGAAAGAAATAAAGACTGTGAAACTTATAGCGTCCCCCTACACTAGTCAACAGAGGAAAAGTGTCCATTGGTGGTCAGTGGAGAAATGTTCCCTTACATTGGTGGTCAGAGGAGAAATATTCCCTTACATTGGTGGTCAGTGGAGAAATGTTCCCTTACATTGGTGGTCAGTGGAGAAATGTTCCCTTACATTGTTGGTCAGTGGAGAAATGTTCCCTTACATTGGTGGTCAGTAGAGAAATATTCCCTTACATTGGTAGTCAGTTGAGAATTATTCCCTTACATTGGTGGTCAGTAGAGAAAAATTCCCTTACATTGGTAGTCAGTTGAGAAACATTCCCTTACATTGGTAGTCAGTTGAGAAACATTCCCTTACATTGGTGGTCAGTAGAGAAATGTTCCCTTATATTGGTGGTCGGTGAAGAAATGTTCCCATACATTGTTGGTCAGTAGAGAAATGTTCCCTTACATTGTTGGTCAGTGGAGAAATGTTCCCTTACATTGTTGGTCAGTGGAGAAAAACTCCCTCACACTGGGGGTGAGTGGAGAAATGCTTCCTTACATTGATAGTCAGTGAAGATAGTCTCTCTTACATTGATGGTGACTCTTGTCTCTCTTACATTTGTTATCAGTGGAGAACTACTCCCTTCCATTGGTGGTGAATAGAGAAATGCTCCCTTACATTGATGGTCAATGGAAAAATGTTCTCTTACATTGGTTGTCAGTGGGAATGCCCCTTACAATGGTGGTCAGTAGGAAGAATGCTGCTTAAATTGGTGGTCAGTGTAGAAAAACTCCCTTACATTGGTGGTCAGTGGAGAAATACTCCCATACATTGTTGGTCAGTGGAGAAAAACTCCCTCACACTAGTGGTGAGTGGAGAAATGCTTCCTTACATTGATAGTCAGTGAAGATAGTATCTCTTACATTGATGGTGACCTTTGTCTCTCTTACATTTGTCATCAGTGAGTAACTACTCCCTTCCATTGGTGGTGAATAAAGATGCTCCCTTACATTGGTGGTCAATGGAAAAATGTTCTATTACATTGGTTGTCAGTGGGAAGAATGCCCCTTACAATGGTGGCCAGTAGAGAAGCACTCCCTTACATTGGTGATCAGAGGGAAGAATGCTCCTTACATTGGTGGTCAGTGGGAAGAATGCTGCTTAAGTTGGCGGTCAGTGTAGAAAAACTCCCTTACATTGGTGGTCAGAGGGAAGAATGCTCCTTACATTGGTGGTCAGTGGGAAGAATGCTGCTTAAATTGGCAGTCAGTGTAGAAAAACTCCCTTACATTGGTGGTCAGAGGGAAGAATGCTCCTTACATTGGTGGTCAGTGGGAAGAATGCTGCTTAAATTGGCAGTCAGTGTAGAAAAACTCCCTTACATTGGTGGTCAGTGGAGAAATACTCCCTTACATTTGTGGTGAGTAGAGAAATGCTGCTTACATTGGTGGTCAGTGGAAAAAAGAAAACTTTCTTACATTGGTGGTCAGTGGAGAAATAATTCTTTACATTGGTGGTCAGTGGAAAAAAGAAAACTTTCTTACATTGGTGGTCAGTGGAGAAATAATTCTTTACATTGGTGGTCAGTGGGAAAAATGCTTCGTAAATTGGTGGTCAGTGGAGAAATGCCTCTTTACATTAGAGGTCAGTGGAAAAGTGAATCAGTGTAAAAGAGAATTACATTACTTACATTGACTACCATTGGAAATGACCTCCTTACGTGACTAGCAGGCCCGGACTGGGACAAAAAATAGGCCCAGGCATTTAAGACTGAGCAGCCAATTTTTCAGGAAACGGGGGGGGGGGGGGCGGATTTGGTAGGCATTTGTGGGGTGGCTGGTGTCGGTCCTCCACACTGTAATGTACAGGGACACTGTGGCACTGTAATGATTACAGTGCCCCTGCAATTACCCCCCCCCCCTTTTCTCTGTAATCACAGTGCCCCCTTTTACTCTCTGCTCACTGTGCAGATCTCCAGTTCCTCCTGCCCCCTTACATCAGAGCCTGCACAGACCCCCCCTTACGTCAAAGTCCCCTTATATCAGAGCCCCGTACATCAGAGTCTGCACAAAGCCCCCTTACATCGGAGTCCATTTACATCAGAGCCCCCGTACATCAGAGTCCGCACTGACCCCCCCTTACATCAGAGCCCCGTACATCAGGGTCCGCTTACATCAGAGTCTGCACAGACCCCCCTTTATCAGAGTCTGCTTACATCAGAGCCCCCTTACATCAGAGCCCCTGTACATCAGAGTCCGCACAGAGCCCCCTTACATCAGAGCCCCCTTACATCACAGTCTGCACAGAGCCCCCTTACATCACAGTCTGCACAGAGCCCCCTTACATCAGAGCCCCCTTACATCACAGTCTGCACAGAGCCCCCTTACATCAGAGCCCCCTTACATCAGAGCCACCTTACATCAGAGTCACCTTACATCAGAGCCACCTTACATCAGAGTCAGCTTACATCAGAGCCCCCTTACATCAGATCCCCCTTACATCAGAGTCAGCTTACATCAGAGCCCCCTTACATCAGAGCCCCCTTACATCAGAGTCCGCACAGACCCCCCTTACATCAGAGTCTGCACAGAGCCCCCTTACATCAGAGTCTGCACAGAGCCCCCTTACATCAGAGCCCCCTTACATCAGAGCCACCTTACATCAGAGCCCCCTTACATCAGAGCCCCCTTACATCAGAGTCCGCACAGAGCCCCCTTACATCAGAGCCCCCTTACATCAGAGCCCCCTTACATCAGAGCCACCTTACATCAGAGCCCCCTTACATCAGAGTCCGCACAGAGCCCCCTTACATCAGAGTCCGCACAGAGCCCCCTTACATCAGAGCCCCCTTACATCAGAGCCACCTTACATCAGAGTCCGCACAGAGCCCCCTTACATCAGAGCCCCCTTACATCAGAGTCCGCACAGAGCCCCCTTACATCAGAGCCCCCTTACATCAGAGTCCGCACAGAGCCCCCTTACATCAGAGTCCGCACAGAGCCCCCTTACATCAGAGCCCCCTTACATCAGAGTCCGCACTGAGCTCCCTTACATCAGGGCCCCCTTACATCAGAGTGTGCACAGAGCCCCCTTACATCAGAGCCCCCTTACATCAGAGCCCCCTTACATCAGAGCCCCTGCAGATGTGCTTTGCGGGTGGTTTTAACCCTTTTTCGTCTGCTAGCGGGGGTTAAAAGCACCCCGCTAGCGGCCAAATATCTCCGAAAAAATGATGGTAAAGTGCCACTAAAAATAGCGGCGCTTTACCGCCAATGCCGCCCCCGCCCTGGTGAAAAGGGTCTCACTGTAAGGGGGAGCTCTGTGGACTCTAATGTAAAGGGGAACTCTGATGTAAGGGGGTCTCTGGTCATCAAAGCCCCCCTCTTGCATCAGAGTCCACAGAGCACCCCTTAAATTCATTTTACACAGTGGGAGGCAGGAGAAAGGGTGATCTTACTCACCCCAGGATGGAGGCACAGGCTGTCTGTAGCATGCATCTTCTAAGGTAAAACTTCCTTCACATGTTCTCCCCGAGTGTGTGGGCGGGGCAGACATAGAAGTAGAGGGGCGGGAGGAGGAGAAGCAGTCTGTCCGAGCTGAGAGCACAGAGCGGAACTGTCAGCAGCGGCTCTGGGGCTGGCTGTGTGAGAGACACACAGCTCAGCCAATGCAGCCGATAACTTCACTTGTAGTTCCGGCCGGGGAAGGCACAGGTATGGCCGCATAGCGATGGGGAACTGCGGCCTGTGTTAGCCCTGTCCAGGCCGCCGCTTACCTACCGCCGTGAGGCCTGGGCATCAACAGGCCAAGGAGTGGGCAGCCCACCGGGCAAATGCCCGGTCTGCCCTATGGCCAGTCCGGGCCTGGTGACTAGGGTAGTTCAGATAACTTACTGCCCCAACTCAAAATTGTACCTACATCCCCCCTTTTTCCTTAAATACACAGTGGTGTAGTGGATAGCTCTTTCACCTAGCAGTAAGAAGGGTCACTGGTTTGAATCCCAACCACGACACTACCTGCCTGGAGTTTGCATGTTCTGCCTGTGCCTGCGTGGGTTTCCCCTGGGTACTCTGGTTTCCTCCCACACTCCAAAGACATGCTGGTAGGTTAATTGGATCCTGTCTAAATTGTCCTTAGTATGTATGAATGTGAGTTAGGGACCTTAGATTGTAAGCTCCTTGAGGGTAGGGACTGATGTGAATGTACACTGTATATGTAAAGCGCTGCGTAAATTGACGGCGCTATCCAAGTACCTGAAATAAATAATAAATAATTTAAATAAATAAGGAGACAGATACTGTATTGTAGTGGTTCTCAACCATTCTAATGCCGTGACCCCTTGATAAAATTTCCCAAGTTGTGGGGACCCCTAACAGTAAAATTATTTTCGTTGGTCGCGTTTGATGGCACAGTGGCGGCGTTTTCTGTGGTGACAATTGATGGGCACAGTGGCTGCACAGTGGCGACGTTTGCTGGCACAGTGGCGACAATTGATGGGCACAGTGGCTGCATTTGGCACAGTGGCAACAATTAAAGGGCACAGTGGCTGCGTTTGCTGGCACAGTGGCGGTGTTTGCTGGCACAGTGGCGACAATTGATGGGCACAGTGGCTGCATTTGATGGCACAGTGGCGGCGTTGCTGGCACAGTGGCAACAATTGATGGGCACAGTGGCTGCGTTTGATGGCACAGTGGCGGCGTTTTAATGGGGTTTTTTTTCCGAGCCCCCACCACTGATTTATATATAAACGTCCCGGTTGGTTCCTCAAAAGTGGTTATACTGTGCCAGTGCTAGATACAAAGTGTGTAGCACCCAAACATGTATCTAGCACTGGCACGGAATAACCACTTTTGAGGAACCAACTGGGATGTTTATATAGTAATAATATGTATTGTTCCAAATAAAAAAAAATGTTGTCATGTCAGCATTTACTTTTAAAAAATCTATGTCTTGATTGCCCTGGTGACTCACAGTGCAAAATGCTTTTATAATTACTGTGTCTGACTTACCAAAAATCACAGGTGTTCTTCAGCTTCTGCAAGTGGCGCTTCGTCGCCGCCCTATTGGTACACTCGTCCGCAACAAGCGGCCTTCGGTGGGTGTAAAAAGATGTCCGCTTGTCGACTTCTAAGTGTAGCCTTACTGCAGACGAGAGTACCAAGATGGCGACGACGGAAGGTCACTTCCGTGTGGTCTCTCCTCTCCAGGAAGTGACATCTCGCTGGCCGAGATGGACAGACTCCGGCAGTAACTTCGGGTCCGTCTCGGCCAAAATTAGAGACCCCCTGGCGAATGGGCAATCGACCCCCCAGGGGGCCGCGACCCCTAGGTTGAGAACCGCTGCTGTATTGGATTTACATGGGCGTCTCGCCTTTTATTAATTCAAAACCATATTTAAACATAAACGATCTTAAACGCTCCAGCTCTAATACGACTAACTGATTGCAGATCCTCAACGACACCATCTCCCCAACTTTGGAATCTGTGGTACCTGCTAAGTTAGACTCTGTCCCCAGCCGCAACACAGCCTCGAGGACTCACTAACTGACCACAGACCCCTACCACCTTACTCCCCGGTAGTCTAGACTGAACCAGACCCAACCGGGAGGCCTCCATACCTGAGATGGGTCCCACCGTTTCATCAAATAGCTCATTTTGTGTACCCTCGTCAAGGACCCCAACCGCAACGACCATCTTCATCCACTTACAGCAACAAACTTCTTCCATCAGGGCGGGCGGGAGGGAGGGACGTTTCAACAAAGATTTAACACCTGCAACTGATGCCCCCTTGTTCCACCCCTCAACTACTATCCAGCTCCTTCCCATCTACCACGTAACTCCTCCAATCAGGTAAGAGCGGTTTATTCTGTCTAACCACCCCCCTAATTTAACCTGTTGCCGTCTGGTTGTTACTTCCACCCCGTCATGTATGTCCTGCGCTTACATTCCTTTCCAGCTTCGTACATGTCTTGACTAGGGTAGTTCAGATAACTTACTGCCCCAACTCAAAATTGTACCTACAACCCCCCCTTTTCCTTAAATAAGGAGACTGACACTGTATTGGATTTAAATGTCCGTCTGGCCTTTTATTATTACAAAACCATATTTAAACATAAACCATCTTAAACGCGCTAGCTCTAATATGACTAACTGATTGCAGATCCTTGACGACACCATCTCCCCAACTTTGGAATCTGTGGTACCTGCTAAGTTAGATTCTGTCCTCAGCCGCAACACAGCCTCGAGGACTTACTAACTGACCATAGACCCCTACCACCTTACTCCCTGGTAGTCTAGACTGAACGAGACCCAACCGGGAGGACTCCATACCTGAGATGGGTCCCACCGTTTCATCAAATAGCTCATTTTGTGTACCCTCGTCAAGGACCCCAACCGCAACGACCATCTTCATCCACTCACAGCAACAAACTTCATCCATCAGGGCGGGCGGGAGGGAGGGACGTTTCAACAAAGATTTAACACCTGCAACTGATGCCCCCTTGTTCCACCCCTCAACTATTATCCAGCTCCTTCCCATCTACCACGTAACTCCTCCAATCAGGTAAGAGCGGTTTATTCTGTCTAACCACCCCCCTAATTTAACCTGTTGCCGTCTGGTTGTTACTTCCACCCCGTCATGTATGTCCTGCGCTTACATTCCTTTCCAGCTTCGTACATGTCTTGACTAGGGTAGTTCAGATAACTTACTGCCCCAACTCAAAATTGTACCTACAACCCCCCCTTTTCCTTAAATAAGGAGACTGACACTGTATTGGATTTAAATGTCCGTCTGGCCTTTTATTATTACAAAACCATATTTAAACATAAACCATCTTAAACGCTCTAGCTCTAATACGACTAACTGATTGCAGATCCTTGACGACACCATCTCCCCAACTTTGGAATCTGTGGTACCTGCTAAGTTAGATTTTGTCCCCAGCCGCAGCACAGCCTCGAAGACTCACTAACTGACCATAAACACCTACCACCTTACTCCCCAACGATTTTCCACCTGCAACTGATGCCCCCTGGTTCCTCCCCTCAACTATTATCCAGCTCCTCCCCATCTACCACGTAACTCCTCCAATCAGGTAAGAGCGGTTTATTCTGTCTAACCACCCCCCTGATTTAACCTGTTGCCGTCTGGTAGTTACTTCCACCCCGTCATGTATGTCCTGCGTTTACATTCCTTTCCAGCTTCGTACATGTCTTTTGTAGTTGTTGCAGGTGGAAAGGTGGGAAATCAATCTGTGATTGCTCACTGCTCTAGCAACCCCAAGCAACCTCTGAAGGAACTTTAGGGTTCCATGGAACCCTGGTTGAGAAAGCCTTCTCCAGAAGAACTGGGTGATTTTTGTTCAATCTTCATCCAGGGTCATCATCTACATCCTGGATAAGATGTTGGCTCCAAACTGTACATAATTTTATAATTCCTGGTGTCTGTGCAGTTTTTTCCATTTTTAGAAATGCCTGACAATGATCAGCCTTCCACCTTATGGCTTTCTACAAAGTTACAATGTTACAATCTGATCACTGGAGCAGAGAGATCGGAGCAAATGCTTTTGTTTGCATCATTTGTAATGATATACTGTAAGTACAAGAGTCAGCCATGGTTGCTCATTAAACAAGCAAGCTCCTTTTCCTGCTGATCTTCTTAGCTCACTAATAACATTTGTCTAATTAAAAATAATTGACTATCATCACTACTACCAAATTAACATAAACCGAATTCACCAAAAGAAAATTATGGATGAAATAGTGGCGCTAATCCCCAGGTGGGGAGATGCCAGACACTCTTATCCAGCCAGTGAGCTGAATACAGACGTGACTAGAAAAAACGTGAAAAAAACATATATTGCTAAATATCCCAAAAAGTAAAAATTAATATTAAATAAAATAAATTATTCAATAAATTCAATATGAGCTAATATAAATGATAACACTCAGTGAAAGTGATATACAAATATATAAATCCAAGACAAAATATATAATAAAAATCGAACACAGTAAATGTCTATAAAGTCCAGAAACCAATCAATCGTGAAAAATAATCGTGAAAATATTTGAAGAAAGTCCAAAAAAAGAGTGAGGGTGACTCCAAAACTGCTCAGCTGTGTTTTCAAACATCCACCACACCTCAGTGACGATAATCCACTCCCTGCTGAAATTCAAACTCACCAGCTGTTAAGGCCTCTCACTCTCGTGTTTGGCCTGACAGAGCCTCTAACCCACTTACATGGGGGTTAACATGCGAGCATACACCTCCACTGCTCCATAGGAACACCGCTTTTCTCAGGTTGGTAGTATGACATAAAAATAAAAGAAGCTCCAACAGTGTAATCTCGTTTAAAAGATTTAATCACATTTAAAACAACTTGTAATGAACTCACATTTAAAATAAAATAACAGGCAAGTCACTTCACGGCAAATGGAGAACTCCCACAGCACAGCAAGCAATAGCAACTGAAATAACAACAGGCAGGCCACGGCGGACCCAGGAGGTGTGTGTGCTCATGTTCGTCTCACCTGTCCGCAGCACTCGTCCCTTCACTGGAGCTCCGCTCTGTCCCCCTTCACTCCCTCCTCTAGCACTCGTGTGAGATCGCCGTGTAGCTACGCCCCTGTCCGCAGCACTCGTCCCTTCACTGCAGCTCCGCTCTGTCCCCCTTCACTCCCTCCTCTAGCACTCGTGTGAGATCGCCGTGTAGCTACGCCCCTGTCCGCAGCACTCGTCCCTTCACTGGAACTCCGCTCTGTCCCCCTTCACTCCCTCCTCTAGCACTCGTGTGAGATCGCCGTGTAGCTACGCCCCTGTCCGCAGCACTCGTCCCTTCACTGGAGCTCCGCTCTGTCCCCCTTCACTCCCTCCTCTAGCACTCATGTGAGATCACCGTGTAGCTACGCGGCGATCTCACACGAGTGCTAGAGGAGGGAGTGAAGGGGGACAGAGCGGAGCTCCAGTGAAGGGACGAGTGCTGCGGATGGGTGAGACGAACGTGAGCACACACACCTCCTGGGTCCGCCGTGGCCTGCCTGTTGTTATTTCAGTTGCTAATGGAAGAACATCTGACATGATGGGGGACCTCTGATGGGAATGGGGACCTCTGATAAGATGGAGGACCTCTAATGTGATGGGGGACCTCTGATGTGATGGGGGACCTCTGATGGGATGGGGGACTCTTATGTGATGGAGGATCTCTGATAGAATGGGGGACTCTGGTGTGATGGAGGACCTCTGATGGGATGGGGGACCTCTGACATTAATTGGGGGACTCTGATGTGATGAAGGTCCTCTGATAGGATGGGGGACTCTGATGTGATGAGGGACCTCTGACATGATTGGGGGACTTTGTTGTGATAGAAAAACATCTGGCATGATGGGGGACTTCTGATGGGAATGAGGACCTTAAATAAGATGGAATTTTGGATGAAGGCACTCTCTATTTTCATAAGACACAAGTTCGTGTTGCACTTGATCACACAGTAAAACATAGTAATTTCAGCTCTGCGGTACGGTGCAGTAATGATAATGGACACCTGACAGAAATGGAATTCTGACAGCTAAAGCAGTAGAAGAGGAAAAGGCTGGAGCCACGGTAGCTATGGGGATGTTGTGCCTAATGCTGTCAGTCCTGCTTAATTAAAGATGAAATGTGTGTTCGCTCCAGCAAAGAACGAAGGGCCCCCTCGCTGCCCTAACAAAAACAGCGACAAACTGAAAAGACAGCAGGGTCCAGAGAGGAGGAAAGCAGACGGGCCCGCAGTGGTTGCCATGGTGATGGTAATTTCACCGTGATGCTCGCGACTTGATGAAGCAAGCGTGTGAAAATGAGCACCATTAAACTGTGATTGGCAAAGCTGAGCCTTCTTAGTGTCAGTTGTCTGAAGGCAGCTATCAAGCAAAAGTGCAATGCAAACACTCAACATGAAGCATGCCAGAGAACTCAAGCAGCAGCCATTTTGCACTTTCTGCACAAAAGTGTCTGAACCTAAGACCAGACTAGTGATCCTGTCACAGGAAACAACTTGCCAACGGTAGGAGCATCTTAAAGGATAGAGGGAGTACCAGGTGTCGCTCTCCTACTGGAAAATAGGGATGAGCTCAAGTTTGGTCCATACTTGAGAAGCTGTCACTCCTGTCCGCCTTTGGGCCTTTTTCTTCTCCCCGGGGGGGGGGGGGGGTCTCTTGTGTAGAGCCCCCCACCAAGTACTTGGAGGACCGACTTCGGCCGCTCCCTAAGAAGCGAGATCCACCTGGCTGAACTTAAGACCAGACTAGTGATCTGGTTGCAGGAGACAGCTCGCCAACGGTAGGATCCTCATAATGAATACAGAGTGTGCTAGGCTTCGCTCTCCTGCTGGAGAATAGGGATGAGCTCAAGTTTGATCCAAACTTGAGAAGCTGTCACTCCCGCCCAGTGCCCCCCTAATCATCTGTGGCCAGGGCATTTCTGTTCACCTTCTCTCTTTGGGAGTGCCCCTCACCAAGTACATGGAGGAACGGCTTTGGCGAGTCCCTAAGAAGCAAGGTCCACCTAGCTTCAGCCTAGATAGATATTAGAGTGCCTTGCTCCTGTCAGGAGCCTTGCACCCTGGGATAGTACACGGTTTGAGGCCGTTCCCCTTCCGAGGTGGGACCATTACTGCACCCTCGTGCACGTTTTTTGTGTGCTGTGATCTCAAAGTTCACTTTTTTGTTCAGAGGGTTTTGACAAACACCACATCACGGAGCTAAAAATTTTCAGTGAAAAAAATCCACACCCCGCAGCTGCATGTACACAAAGGGGTGGCAGATGCTTATGACAACATTGACCTAATATGGCCACAATGACATTGACCATATTAGGTGAATAATGTCATGAGCACTCCTGCCCTTTTTGTAGACACAGCTGGAGGGCTAGGGTGACAGCAGTTGATTGGGCAGCAGTTGGCGCTGGTGACAACTTCCTTCTGGGTTCGGTTAAAACACAAGTTTGAACCAAACTCAAGCTCATCCCTACTGAAGACTTAAATTTTGTGGGGTTTTTGTCAATGAGGAAGCAACACCTTGCTTATCCAGCTGGCAAGGGAAAGACACATGCACGTAGATGAGTGCTTTCACAGCACTTTTTATTGGCAAGTTCTCTGGAGCAGTACAACCGAGCCCTAAAGATTCTGCATCAAAATACCTAGGATGGCAGCATCAAAAACAACTCATTTGTAGAAGTATATAGCTATGTTCATAGTATGTAACCAAAACAATGAAAATACTACTGCTCGATAGACATGGGCACAGCCAAAAAATTTGTTCATTTTCGTTTTCGTTTCATTCGTTTATTGTTTTGAATTGCACATGCCTACTGCTCGAATGCACCTCCAAACCTGTGTCAGATCAGTATGTGCAAGATAGACAGAATCAACTTGTCAGGCTCCAGTAGACTTCAACAAAATGGTGGCTGTCTACACACAGACACTAATTTTCTGTTGCATAAATTTAATAAGATTGGTAAAAGATGGCTTCAGCTCCTGTTCTCCACCTATAGAGAACTCAGACACGTTTCGCCCTTTTCAGAACTTACTCATAGTGGCCTTTACAATGAATAGCGAAATGTCTCTGAGGAGTTCTCTACAGGTGGAGAACAGGAACTGGAACCATATTTAACTCATCTCATTACATTTATGCAACAGGAGGTTGTGTCTGTGTGCAGACGCCCACCATTTTGTTGAAGTCTATGGTGACAGTATGACACATTTCAGGTTCCCATAATTCAGCTACGTCTAGAACTTTGGAAAGCACAAGGGTGTTCTTGCATTGAAAAAGTTTTCATGATGTACAAATCAGTAGTAAAGTCTTGTATCATGTTAGCCATCGATTCATGCAGAAAGTTTGGAGTTTAAACTGTAGAAATACAGAAAGAAGCATCAGACCAAAAGCAGATGAAAGAATAGAAGATCATTTTAATTGTTGGTGAAAAAGTCATATTAAAACAACCAATGCATTTTGAGAGCAACACCACTCCATCTTCATCAGGTCTCAATACAGGCAATAACAGTGACTTTGCAAATCTATATTAGAACCAGCATTGAACGCTCCTCATGTAGGAACAACTTGACAGCAGTTGCTGAGCAGCAACATTGTTTTTATATAACTTTTTTTTTTACCAACAATGGTAATTAATTGCAAATTAAAATGATCTTGGGTTCTTTCATCTGCTTTTGATCTGGCGCTCCTCTATGTATTTCTATGGTTTGAGCCACTGTTGGGTGCCCATAGTTTGGAGTTTAAGGCATACCCTTTAGTGGCTAACTTCAGTTATTAAAGATGCAAGTTTTCAGGATGTCTTAGATCCCATTATGAAGCCTGAAGAAGAGATCTAATCCCGAAAGCTGCCATCTTTATTAAACTAAGTTAGCCAATAAAGGGTATGCCTAAAACTTAAAGAGAAGCTGCACTCCCCCCTCCCCATATTTCTCCCCCCGTCTCTTACTTCTATAGCTGGATTGTGTGTAAAAATTCTCACACGCCTGGCAATCCAGCGGTATTCTCTACGGATCCACTGCTCTGCCATAGCACACCAGTTCCTGTGCCACCATGTTCTTCTGACATCATCAGGGGGCTTCTTCTGGGTTGTTTAGCAGCCCCATGATTATGTGCATTCATCATGCCGCATCAACAGGGGGGGGGGTTGGCTGTCTGTCCATGTCTCTTTGTGCACAAGAAGAGACAGCCGGAACCTCTGATGATGCTGTGCGGCACATGCACCATAGAGTACCCCATGGCATCCAGGGATTCCTGATATAGGTTGGCTGATGTAGGAGGGTGTGGGGGGGGAGGTTGGCTGTCAGTTCATGTCTCTTTGTGCAAAGGCAAAAGAAGAGACAGCCAACACCATAAAGTACCCCATGGCATCCAGCGATTCATGTTGTAGGTTGGCTGATGTAGGAACCTGTGGGGGGGGGGGGGGGAGGGTTGGCTGTCTATTCATGTCTCTTTGTGCAAAGGCAAAAGAAGAAACAGCCAACACCATAGAGTACCCCATGGCACCCGGGGATTCATGATGTAGGTTGGCTGATGTAGGAGGCTGTAGGGGGGGGGGGTTTGGGGGTTGGCTGTCTGTTCATGTCTCTTTGTGCAAAGGCAAAAGAAGAGACAGCCAACTACCCTGATGATGCACTGTGGCACATGTACCATATAGTTCCCCTTGGCCTCCAGGGATTTGTGATGTAGGTTGGCTAACGTAGGAGGCTGCGGGCACTGTAAATGTACAAACCAGGAAGAATAAGATGGTGTCCCTAAAAAAGATATCCCCCCTCCCCAAAAAATATACAATTCTGTGAGAGAAGAGGGGCTGAAGGTTCACTTTAAGTTAGCCAATAAAGAGTATAACTTAAAATGGTAGTTCACCTTTGAAATAATGAATGTGCTTGTAACGATTGTAACAACAACAATATACCAAGGGTACCTGTATAAATGCATTATGCCTAATCTGGTAGCTAGCTGTGCGCCTGTTTTGCTCCAATCAGCTTGTGACTGTGCTGGCAATTATGAGTGACACCATACAATTCATGGTGTCACTCACCCCCCCCCCCTCCAGAAATAAACATCCTATGATTGACAGCGGTGTGCATAGGAAGCGCATGCAAGTAGGCTGCTGGTTGGTGGCGTGCGCCCTTTGGAACTGTGGTGTTTGGAGTTGTTCCTGATCTTTACTTAGAGAGCCTTTGATGTCAGGTCCCTGCCTAGCACTTGCCAAAGCAAAGAAAAGCTGTTTGAAAATGTGTTTGCGAGACAGAAATTTGGAATAATGACAAACCAAGGTAAGTGAAAATATGTATAAAAGGATTATGTAGGTAGGTTCATTTTATCACTGTGAATAACATGAGGCATGTCAACCTGCTTTGTTTCCATCTTGAGCTTCAAACTTTCTACATGATGTACATATTAAAGCGTATATAAATCCTAACAATAAACTTCTCTTATTTTCTCCCTTTCGGTCTGTTAATTATACCATTAAAAGGCATTTGTTATATCTGTTCGATCAATTGAAAAAAATACCTATTGAATCTGCTAGAAATCCAGTGAGCTACTACCTTCCTGTGTACTCTGCAGTGTAGCCTAGTTCTCCTCTGTGGAATACAGAACACCTCCCACCATATGCTATGGAGAAGAGGGGGTGGAGTTCTGTAATCCTGTCTTAAGGTGGCAATGCGGCTCCTTCAGAGATACAGTATAGTGAGTGAGCATTGTCATCCAAAGACAGGAAGTATGTTACTGCCAGGATCACCAGGTGAAAATAAAGGCAATAAATTCTGAAAAAGAAAACTAATTACACACATCTAAGACATGGCGTGGTGGCTCCTACCTGAAGGACATGGTGAACCACACAGCCATCATCATGAGGGTGATTCGGCGATACTCTGGTGCAAAGCACTGGAGGAAATTAGCCCAGACCTATTGATATGGAAATGGGAGAGCAGTTAGAAAATTGTATTTAAGCATTAATGTATAAAACATGAGAAGAACTGCTTTAAATATTACATGGACATTAAAGTGGACCTGAACTCAAAAAATAGGGTTCTTGTACTCACCATAAAATCCCTTTTCTGGAATCTACTGTGGGACACAGGAAGCCTTTAACATTCCGGTTATACTTCTGCTTACAGGAGGATTGGACAATGGCAAATAAAAACCTGTGGGCCAGTCCAGCATGCCTCAGTTTTGGAGCAAGCGGTACCTAGATCATAATTAAAAACACAGAGCGATAGGACCTGCCTCCCTCAATGAACTCCAAGAGAAGGATTTTAGGGTGAGTTTTTCTGTTTTCTTTCGTATGCACTGGGAACACAAAACATCCACCTAATCCGAAACATCTAACAAATCCAAAACATCCACCTGGTAGGACTTAAAAAATGTGTGAACAGAAGATCAGGTGGCAGCCTTGCGAATCTTGGAAACAGTTGCTTGATGTGGAAAATCCCAAGAAGCACTCACAGATCTAGCAGAGCCATTACAGCTGAGTGGAACCCAATCCTTGAGCCTATGTACTTGGGCAATGGTCTGCCTAAGCCACCTAGAGATGGTGGAATGGGAAGTCAGTGCACCCTTACAAGTTCCATCCAGGATGACAAGAAGGAAATCAAGTCTTCCTGAAAGAAACATTGGCTGAGAGGTAGACTTGCACAACCCAAACCACTAGCAAATGATGGAGGGAAATTGCCTTTGTGTGAACTTGAGCAGGATAGAAGGATGTACAAACAATTTTTTCGCTGAGTTGAAAGGCAGAAGCTACCTTAGGCAAGAATAAAGTCCTGGACCTCAACACCATCTTGTATCTATGCAAATTCAGAAAGGATTCCTTGCAGGAGAAATGTCTCTAATGGGTTCTCAAATAATTTTCTGAAGCATAGAGAGAACCAGAATCAGATTGCACAGGGAAGAGGAAGTGGAAGCTACATGGGTGACCACCTATACAAAGGTGCTAATCAAAAAGTGAGAGGTCAGTGGTCTATGACACAGGATAAAAAGGGCAGAAACCTGAGTCGTGATAGTGCTGAAAGCCAGACCAAGTTGCATGGAGGAGAGGATTCACCCCAGAAAGAAATTTCTTGGGTGGAAGCCTGACTGACTCACTCACTAGGTGAGACTTTGGAGACAGGGCAAGCACTGTGGCAATGCCAGGGGTTCTGGACCTGAAAAGTGCTCCACAGCTAACATTTACCAGAATTTATTTTGAAAGAAGAAGTGCCCCCCCCCAGCATTTGAAGCTTACTTTCAAGCTATCCCCATGGGTCCATACATGGTACTCCAGAAGCCAGACTGAGGATGACTGTGCTGGATAGCAGCAATCATAGAGACAAAGTTTAAGCAGCGTTGTAAAGAAATGTCTTCACTGTTGATAAAAAAAAACAAGTAGAAAAAAGTGCCAGCAATAGAATATGTTAGTCTTTAACATAGCCAAGCTGAAAAATAGTCCATCTCCTTAAGAAACTAGCAAAAAAATGAGGCATTCTGGAATTAGGAGGCGTTATTCTGGGCTTGCCTATAGTTTCTTATTTACCAATGTTCAGTCCTCTAGTATGTGGTAGTATAACCATAACTACTGTATATGGTTAAATACTTCCTGTGTCCCTCAATGGATGAAAAGAAAGCGAAGAAGGGAACATCCTATATCCTAGCAACATGCAACTCCAACTTGGATAAACGTGAATAGAATGTAATTACAACCCATTCTTTCTGTTATACAAAAAACTTTCAATATTAATCAGAAGCTATCCTCCATATTTTATCATTCCCAAATTCAAAATTCTCTTTCCTCCAACATGTAGTCAGGATTTCCTAAAATTCCCTCCCCTACGCTACTAATAACTAGAGTTATATACAGAGACAAAAGCAATGTTCCCAAAAGCACACATCCTTGGGAATGGCTGGAGAATGAGTGGGTGCTGTAGTGACCAGCGGCTGGAGACTGGAATGACTCAAAGCAAGAGATATGTCACCAGCATAAAAGGGATTGCTATCTTCTGCTGTGATGTGATTGTTCAATAAAGCATTGAACCCTTTTATGGAGCTCCCTGGTGTGCTGGTGACATACAGTATTTTTTTGCCTATATACAGAGAAAACACACAGCAGAGTAAATAAAATATCACATACCTGGTACAACCTTAGTTGAGAATATAAGAGCTGAAAGCCCCATTTTTTATTGAATTACAATGATGGGCATATGGGATACAGACAACAAAGAGTGAAAAATGGAAAGACATGAAACTTGGAAGCTGGCAGTAAACCAGACCCTATGATTCTAAGGACCAATGTCGACGGACTTGTTGTCTCTTTCCTACTAAAAACTTTGGCCACAAATGCCATCTCTGACGGCCATGACAGTAACATTCCAGCCAGTGGCAGCCCTACCTGTCAATGAACTCTCATTGATCTCAGAAGCATCTCAAACTGATCTCCAATGCAAGTGCAACGTACCCAAAAGCAAGTTGTAGGTGCCCATCAAGACAAACCCAAAGCCATAGTGTACAGCTCCAGAAAACAAAATGGCAGCCCAGATGACCTCTAAACCTTCAAACTAACTCACTATTGGTTTCCAATAGAACATGGCTCTACCTGCTGTGACAAATTGAGGATTCGAATCAACCATCGTTTGTACCACGTTCCTGAATCTGACTGGATCTCGATCAGCTCGTCCGCAGATTTCATGGTCTTGATTTGTGTAACCTGGAAATAAAAGTTAACAGTTTTAAAAGATCTCTGATAGGACACATTTGCATATAAAATATTACAACTCCTTCAAACTGGGTTTACTATGCTTCAGTATGTGAATGAAAAGGAAGCCTGTGAACTCTTTCTAATCATTCATCTGTGCAGCTGACACTGCAGAGAAAGGGACTGATATATGTCCTCAGTCCTTTTCTCTGTCTTAAATATGAGACAACGGGGTCTGTTGACCCCTGATATTTCACAACTCCCCCCCTCCCAGCAGAGCAGTTTAAAAAATGTAATAAATAAATACATTCTGAAAAAAAATGTTAAAATAAAATGTATTCAAAAAATAATTAATTAAATTCTAAAACGTCATTTAAAAAAATTAAGGACTAAGTTGTTCACATGCGCTTTGCTCTCTTTAATATCTGCCATGGCTGCAAAGCATAGCATTGCGCCAGTGGCATGTATAAACTCCTAGCCACTGCCTCTGTAGCTCTGTGTTTGAGTTTTGGGGTAATGAAATAGGCTGCACACACCTATGTGCATATGAAAGCCACACTGAAAACTAATTTTACCCAATCTTTACAATATTAATTGGTAAATATTGACTGTCTTGCATTGCATTCTCCTTTTAAAGGTCTGTTCATCCAAACAGTGATATTTTCCAAATCGATGGAGCTTGATGGGCTGGGTCGGCCCCTGGCTACTTGTATATGTCTTGGATACCCCAAGAGTGAATTCTCCCTGCCATAATTCCTGTTTCTATTCCTGGCCATCTGGGGCGTTGCGGGACACTCTCCGACTTTGTGTGTTCCACCATCTATCAAAAACTGGACTATCACTTTTGGGTGGGATGACCCTTTAAATAATCTGCTTAACTCAATTTTGTGTCGACAGCTAAAGGGTTAGCCGAGAATGACTCTGCAGTTACATGAGCTACGAAAATGCTTAATTCAAATGAAATCAGCCTTGGGACTTTGTTCTCCTATCAGCCAGACCGTCTCTATATTTAACATAATCCATCTGTAATCTCTTTCACTACCCCGAAGACCAGGAGAAACTTAGCACTTCCACCTTGTTTCCACGTCATTTGAGCAGCTGCCGGAATGCTAATTACTGTGCTCACAAGCCATGTGAACGTCTGACAAGTCCGATTACCCATCCATGATATGCTAACATGTTGTGCCAGTGAATTGTGATAGAGTGGTGAACAATACAAATACTTACAGAGAAGACCCTTTCTGGGTGACCTTTGGCCCTCATGTTGGTGTCGTGGACTTGTTTAAGAACCATCCAGGCCTCGTCATGCTTCCCATTCTGGAAGAAGATAGGGTGGATTTTTGAGCTAGTGCGGTATGGGTAAGCAGATGAAAGCCAGTTCAAAGTGAATGAAGGAACCCATGCCAACAACATTCCTAAATATGTCCTCCAAAAAAAAACGTTACAATGCCATCCTAACAAATGAAAAGGAATTTTGATGGCCATTTATGCCCGAATACACAGGATCGAACTTTCCAACAACAAAACCGTGGAATTTTGTTTGAAGTTTGTTGGCTCCAACTTGTCTTGCATACACACGGTCACACAAATGTTGGCCAACATTTACGAACGTAGTGACGTACAAGACGTACGTGATATCTCCATTACAAAAGCTAGTTTTACAAGACCGAGCGCTTCCGGCTCGTACTTGATTCCGAGCATGCATGGACTTTTGTGCGACGGACTTGTGTACACACGATCGGAAAGTCAGACGACAAAACATTGTTGGCGGAAAATTTGAGAACCTGCTAGCCAACATTTGTTGGTGGAAAGTCCGCCAAAAAATGTTCCATGGAGCATACACACGGTCAGACTTTCCGCCAACAAGCTCACATCCAACATTTGTTGTCGGAAAATCCGATCGGGTGTACGGGGCATTAGTATGAGCGAAAGTGAGTTTTCATTTTCCCAAAGGTCTGTGGAAATTGTTTGATTTAGGAGAAATGTCACCATTTCAGCAAAGTTCATTGGAGTCTTTGTGGAGGGAAAAATTAAAGCAGACCTCCTCTCTCTCCAATAATAAACTGCCAACCTAAATTGAAAATTATTCAATAAAAACCATAAATATTGTTACTGTTACTTTAATATCTTTTTTCAGTAATCCTATTGCTCCGTCCACCCCACAGTTGAAACCCATTTTAAAAATAAATGTCATTGGTTGCCAGCTTCAAATTTATTGTGCCCGGGGCCAGCCCACCAATGACATCAGATCCGGATCTCAAAAATGGGCTTCATGAGATCTGGTGCCATTTTTTTTATGTTTAATCATTGTCATGGATTTAGCATCATCATGCCACACAAGGTTCTCGTTGTTTTTGTCATGATCTTGCAGTTTATACTCAAGAGCCCCCTCAAAGGCACTGGGGACATAGCCCTGGCAAGGGTCAGCTGGGAGACAATGGCTTTGTCACCGATGCATATGACTATAAAGTGCTTACTGTTCAGCGTGCAGAGCTGCATGCTGGGTTTTTTTTGGTTTGGGGGGGGGGGGGGTCTGCTTTAAGTTTGTTTTTGGAGCTTTTTAAGGAGCAACGGCTCCTGAAGATTACAGAAGTTATCTAACTGATATTTAATGACATTCTAATCTGAAAGTGGATTATCCAATATGCTCTGTGCTCGTCCCTAAATTTAGCATATACAAACAATAACAGAAGTAGCCAAGGGCTTTTTGAGGAACATATAGATACAGGGAAAACACTTTGTATATAAAAACCATGAATTTTATTATAACATTCGATAAAAACCAAACCACAAAACAAACAATAAAAATACAGAATTTAGTGTTAAAGTAATTAGGTCCGGGAGGCGTGACCGGATGTTGAGGTGAGGGAGACCAGTCCTACTCTATCCCCGCAGCCGGACCCAGTCCTACTCTATCCCCGCTCCTATGCTGTGTGCCTCGCAGTAAAGCAGAGAGGGAGAAGCTGCGAGCCTGTCCTTGTGGTGCCTGCTAGCCTGCCAGTCTCTTTGAGAGACGGATGCCGCGCAAGGAGGGAAGGTGAAGCACAGGACCACCAGCTGCTAGAGGAATCGTGCACTCGGAGCTCCCCCGGGAGGACTGTCAGTGACGCGCCGCCTGTGTGAGAGAGAGGGGAGCTCGTCCACAAGAGATCAAGCGGAAGTCGCGGGGGTAGCCGTGTGCGGAGCTGACCCGACTCACACTGTGACAAGACGTGGACCGGAGGGGTGAGTGACTCGCAGCGGCGAGTGTTGAGATGTGTGGGAGGACTGTTGCGATTTTGTGAGACGGTCTGGGTGGCGCAGGACACTTGGAATTGCACAGCCATCGGAGGAGAGAGGCTGCAGTGGTCCTTGCTGAGGGACATATATATTTGTGGGTGTACACAGTGCATAACGGGTTCGCTATGACCAGAAAAAAGGGGCTGGAGGAGACATCAGCACAGGAGGGTGCAGGGGCCCTAGCACAGCGTAACCCCAAAGAAAAGGGAAGTCAAGTAGCTGCCAAACTGGAGCGATTTGCTCACACACCAAACCAGCATGCAAGCACGACACCTAAAAAGAGCAAACATATAGGGGGGACTCAGCATCAAACCAGCCAGCTGGGAAGGAGAAGCCTCGCCCCTACGGGGGGTGCAGTAGCAAACGCCCCATTGGAGTTGGGGGTGAACGGTATGGTGGAGGGGGGTTCTGGCTTGACCACAGAGGTGGGGGATGGTGGTGTGGCATCAATGGCTGAGAAGGAACCATCACTGAGAGACATCTTTCTAGCAGTAAATAGTTGTAAGGTATCTATTTCTGCCCTGTCAGCACAAATGGAAAGTTTTAAAAGTGATCTATTGTCAGTAAAAAGTGATGTGCAAGTAGTGTGCACTCGGACTGCAGCTTTGGAAGACAGGATCAGTCAAATGGAGGATGATGTCTCCCCTTTAAGACAGGAAGTTTCACTTATGAAAAAACAACTTAATGAATGCATGCAAAAAATGGACAGTATGGAAAACAGACTACGCAGAGAGAATTTGAGGGTGTTGGGCCTCCCAGAAGGCTGTGAAGGCAATAATCCTGTTAAATTTATGGAAGATTGGTTAAAGGAGAGATTCGGGAGGGAGTCACTCTCAGAATTTTTTTCCATTGAGCGTGCGCATAGAGTGGCCTCTAGGTCATGGGCTCCAGGGGGTCACCCAAGACCACTGATTTTTAAGCTATTATGCTTCAGGGATAAAACCACCATCCTTCGGAAGGCAATGGAGATGAAGAACATTCAATATAGAGGTGCAAGGGTCTCAATATATCCGGACTTCTCTCCTGAGCTTCAAAGGCAGAGAGCCAAATTTTTGGAATGCAAGCGCAAGCTGCAGCAGTTAAAAATTAACTATGCTTTATTATATCCAGCACGCTTGCGCATCGCGGCACTGGGGGAAACTCAATTTTTTAATACTCCCACCGAAGTCACAACTTGGTTAGAAAAGAATAAAGGAAGAATATAGCGAGAAGATGAAATATAGAAAAGGCAGGAGATCGGGAAATCAAGAGAGAACTTTTTTTTTTTCTTTTTTTTTTTTTTTTTTTTTTTTTTTGGACTTCCTCTTCCTTTTTCCCTTTTTTTTTTCCTTTTTTCTTTTTTCTTTTTTTTTTTTTTTTAAGGGGGAGTGGGGAGGGAGGGGGGAACACGTAAAAGTTGTTGGTTTATAAGCACAGTGGAAACAATGGGGATAGTTCCCCTCTTACTGGGTCCGGGGGGGGGTAGGTTTGTTTTTCTCACCTTGAAAAAATGTGTCCGGTCACTATAGAAGCCTCAGGGGTAGGCCCAAAATTGGGCAATAGGTGTAAAAATAGGGGGGGTAGGGGGAGGGGGGAGGTGGGGTGGGGGGAGGAATGGGAGGAATATGTGTATGAGTGTGCGTGGGAGGGGGGTGTTGACTTTGGAGTAAGGGGAAATTCATCTTATAAATATTATAGTAGTCACATAAAGAGGTGGTTTAATTTTGCTAAGGGACACAAAGAGATAGGATCCACAGATGTATGGTAGTGGTGGTTTAGATAGCACTTGGAAATTTAAAAAAAAGTTTACTATATGTTCCTGGAACGTTCGGGGGGTTAAAGATAATCTGAAAAGGCAGACGATCCTATCTATGGTAGATAAGGGGAAGGTTCAGATACTATGTCTGCAGGAGACGCACCTGGATAAGGAATCAATCAAGATAATGGATCATAAAAAATTTCAGATGCAATTTCATTCCACTCACACTCCGTACTCAAGGGGTGTGAGTGTTTTGATAAAATCAGGGATAGCTTTCTCCTGCAGCCATAGTAAGGTGGACACAGAAGGCCGGTATATTTTTCTCTATTGTACAATTGAGAACAGGAAATGCGTACTAGCTAACATCTATATTCCTCCCCCTTTTGGGAGGGAGGTTTTGGATGACCTAACAAAATTTATGGCGAACCTCCCAGGGGTTCCGGTAGTGGCGGTTGGGGACTTCAACATGACCATGAATAACGAGGTAGACAGGTTTCCTTTAAAAAGTCTGGGTAGGGGAAAACCTAAGAGTCCGCTTCTACAGTATTGTGAGGAAGTAGGATTGGTGGACATCTGGAGAGAGAGGCACCCTGGGGTGAGACAATATTCCTGCCATTCCAGAACACATACCACCCTGTCCAGGATAGACCTGGTTTTGGGTAACGAGGAATCGCTGGGCATGGTGGGAGAAATAGTCTACGAGCCAAGGGGGATCTTGGACCACTCACCAGTGATAGTTGATTTAAAGGGTGAGAGAGGCATTAATAGGGGTGACTGGAAAGTAAATCCCTTTTGGCTCGAGATTATTGAGGACGCGGGTACTGTGATGGAGAAGCTGGTGGAATTTGTAGATTTGAATAGAGGTACAGCTCCATTAGGGATAGTTTGGGATGCCCTGAAAGCTTTCCTCCGGGGGATCCTAATTCAAAAAATATCCCACACTAAGAAAAAATCACAGATAGAAGAACTAAAAGTCAAAGAGAGGGCTATAAGAGCGGAAGAACGGTACGTTGAGGACCCAACCCCATCCAGATATAAGACGTGGGTAGAGAGACAAAATGAGTACAGTAGAATAGTCCTGGAAAAGACAGAGAGGAAAAGGTTATTTCAAAAACGAACGTTTGCCTGTGAGGGGGAGTGTGTCGGGAGGACTCTGGCCCTGATCATAAAGGCCAATGGCCCTCCAAATTCTATACTAGCGATAGAAGGAAGAGAGGGAATAATAAAAAATACTAACCTAGAAATATTAGAAGAGTTTAGGGAGTACTTTAAAAATTTATATAGCTCGGCTCAGGAAGATGTGGAGGGGGAAATGACAGCTTTCTTTGATCAGATTAAGTTAACCCCGCTCACGAGAGAGGATAGGGAAATGTTGGATGCCCCTCTGACACTTGGGGAATTACAAAGGGCTGTGGCAGACATGGCGAACCAGAAGGCCCCGGGCCCCGATGGTTTACCCGTAGAAATTTTCAAAAAGTATGGGGAGCTTTTGCTCCCCATGCTTTTGGAAGTACTAAACGGCACTGGGAAGGATGGTAATTTGCCAGTCTCAATGACAGAGGCCATTATAATAGTATTGCTGAAGGAGGGGAAAAGCCCATTAGAGATGGCATCATATAGACCGATATCACTGTTATGTTCGGACGTGAAGATTCTGGCAAAGGCCCTGGCAACAAGGCTAAAGAAAATAATTTCCAGAGTAATTCATATAGATCAAACCGGGTTTATCCCTGACAGAGCTACAAGTACGAACATAAGACGAGTATATCTAAATATGCAGATCCCCACGGCGAATAGCGGTAAGAGGGCACTCCTCTCGTTAGATGCCACCAAGGCATTTGACTGCCTGGAGTGGCATTACATCTGGAAGGTGTTGGCGGAATTCCAGTTTGGCCCTGGCTTTGTTCATTGGCTAAGCCTTTTATATGACAGACCAAGGGCAAAGGTTAGAGTCAATGGAGAATGCTCAGATTGGTTCCAATTAAGAAGGGGCACCAGGCAGGGGTGCCCTTTGTCGCCCCTCCTGTTTGCCCTGGCAATAGAGCCGCTGGCTGTGGCTATAAGGGCGTCTCAGGGGGTTCAGGGGTTTAAAAGAAGGAGGGGAGAGGAGAAAATAGCAATGTACGCAGATGACATTCTGTTATTTCTAGGGGATACGCAGGAGTCATTAAGGACGGCCATGGGGATGGTCGAAGACTTTGGCCAATTCTCTGGGTTAAAAATTAATTGGGAAAAGTCAGCAATATTACCTATAGACCCCCTGATGGAGCCCCTTCCGGATCAAACCACACAAATTAAGGTAGTCAATCAGATGAAATACCTGGGGATTAATATCTCAAGGGATCCGGAGCAATATATTGCAGAAAATCTAGTCCCATTAATGAAAAAACTCAAACAGAAATGTAGGGTGTGGGGACGGTTGCCCCTGTCGGTCGCCGGGCGCTGCAACCTGATAAAAATGGTCTGGATGCCGCAAATTTTATATATTCTGCATAATTCACCTGTTTGGATTGCTAAACGATGGTTCAATAAAATGGACAGCTTATTCAGAGAGCTGATTTGGAAAGGCGGCGCAGCAAGGATCGGCCTGCAGACGCTCCGGCGAACGACAGAGAAGGGAGGACTGGGGGTCCCGGACCCGGGATGTTACTTTCTGGCATCACAGGTCCAGTATATGGGAGGGTGTAATAGGCCCGGGAAAGAGGTAACAGGGAATAAAGTACTCCTAGGCGATACTAACCATGACACCATAGTAGAAGCGTTGGAGGCGGACTCCTTTATTACCAGATGTCCCACTACCCAGTTGATGGTCAAGAGCTGGTCCAAGGTCAAAAAAATAATGGGCTATGTAGATTTCTCGGAGTTCTCCCCATTGTGGGATAATAGCAAGCTTAATGAAGTGAAAATAATGGGGAAGATTGAAGAGTGGGATCGGCAGGGCATCCACTATCTCTCACAGCTTTATAAAGCCGGGAGATTAAAAACATTCCAGGAATTGGCGATTGAATTCGCGATCCCTAACCGTTCATTCTACAGATACTTGCAGGTTAGGCACGCTTTAGACGCACAATTTAACGGCAAGGAGCCACTATGGAGCGACATGATCTCTGTGGGAAAACTGGTCGACTCAGATTCCACGAAAGGTCTGATATCTGATATGTACAGCAGTTTAAGAATCTCGATACAAGGGGATAGAGTGGAGGATAAAAATAGGAAGAAATGGGAGGATGAGATTGGGAAAATGTCGGACAGTCAATGGGAGTACGTATTGTCATCAGGACCCAGGGTTTCCCTCTCTCCATCACAGGCAGTGTCGCATTTATACTTGATATATAGGGCGTATTTTACACCACTAAAGCTGTTTAGGATGGGGAGGAGGGTAGACTCGGGGTGCCAGAGGTGCGGAGGAGAGAGGGGAGACCTATTACACATGTTCTGGCGCTGCCCAAAACTGTACAGATACTGGAAAAGTATTGTGGACAGGATAAATTGTATTTTTAAGACATCATTAAGTATGGGTGCCAAGATCTGCCTACTAGGTCTAATAGAGGAGCAACAGCCCGCAAGAGATACACAGACTGCAATAGTCAGGTGCCTGTTTCAAGTGAAAAAGCTTATAGCCAAGAATTGGCAGAGAAAAGAACCCCCGACGTTCGAAGAATGGGTGAAAGAAGTAAAGGAGGAAGTTAGTAGAGAGAAACTTATATATAAGAAAAGAAGTAATCACAAAAAATTTGAGAAAATATGGAAGGATTGGGTGATGTGGGAGAAACACGGGGCGAATGGGGAGGGAGAATGAGGTTTAAGGGGGTTGGGGGGTCGGGGGGGGGGTGTGATGGCGGGGGGAGGGGGAGGGAAAGGGAGTAAGAGAAAGGGGAAAAATTTTGTATGTCCCTCAGGTAGAGGAGGGTATTTTATTGATGTTCATGCTCCTTGCCTTTTCTTTTTGTGGACTGTTGTATAAATACGGTAAAAGTTGATTATGTAAATACTGGTTATGTCAGTCCCCAGAATGTGATCTTATCTGCTTTTTTTTAATGTGAATTGTTGTTTTTCAATAAAGAGGATTTAAGGAGAAGGGAGGGAAAAAAAAAAAAAAAAAAAGTAATTAGGTCCAATACAATCCACATGTAGACTCTACGCGTTTCAATAGATCTTCAGGAGTACATGTGAATGATCAGCATGATGAAACCCATAAATACAGTCAGGTCCATAAATATTGGGACAGCTACACAATTCTAATCTTTTTGGCTCTATACACCACCACAATGGATTTGAAATGAAATGAACAACTGCAGATTTTCAGTTTTAATTTGAGGGTATTTACATCCAAATCAGGTGAACGGTGTAGGAATTACAACAGTTTGTATATGTGCCTCCCACTTTTTAAGGGACCAAAAGTAATGGGACAATTGGCTGCTCAGCTGTTCCATGGCCAGGTGTGTGTTATTCCCTCATTATGCCATTTACAAGAAGCAGATAAAAGGTCCAGAGTTCATTTCAAGTGTGCTATTTGCATTTGGAATCTGTTGCTATCAACTCTCAATATGAGATCCAAAGAGCTGTCACTATCAGTGATGCAAGCCACCATTAGGCTGAAAAAACAAAACAAACCCATCAGAGAGATAGCAAAAACATTAGGTGTGGCCAAATCAACTGTTTGGAACATCCTTAAAAAGAAAGAACGCACCTGTGAGCTCAGCAACACCAAAAGACCCGGAAGACCATGGAAAACAACTGTTGTGGATGACCGAAGAATTCTTTCCCTGGTGAAGAAAACACCCTTCACAACAGTTGGCCAGATCAAGAACACTCTCCAGGAGGTAGATGTATGTGTGTCAAAGTCAACAATCAAGAGAAGACTTCACCAGAGTGAATACAGAGGGTTCACCACAAGATGTAAACCATTGGTGAGCCTGTTCACCTGATTTGGATGTAAATACCCTCAAATTAAAGCTGCAAGTCTGCAGTTAAAGCACATCTTGTTCGTTTCTTTTTAAATCCATTGTGATGGTGTATAGAGCCAAAAAGATTAGAATTGTGTCGATGTCCCAATATTTATGGACCTGACTGTAAGTCCTCAAAAAGTCTTTAGCTACTACTAATGTTGTTTGTACATTCTAATCGAAGTCACAAGTGGGGTTATAGTTAACATATTGAATGCATTCACCAATTAAGGAAGCTTAACCAATTGCCGACCAGCCGCCACAGTTTTACTGTAGCAGAATGGCACGGCTGGGCGAAATTACGTTACCTTACGTCGCTACATTGCAAGAACTGGGATCTGTGTGTGTAAACACACAGATCTTGGTTCTTTGAGGGGAGAAGAGACAGATCGTGTGTTCATACAAGGTATGAACAATGATCTGTCATCTCCCCTAGACAGTCCCATCCCCCCTTCAGTTGGAACACATAGAGGGAACACAGTTAATCCCTTGATCGTCCCCTAGTGTTAACCCCTTCCCTGCCAGTGACATTTTTACAGTAATCAGTGCATTTTTATAGCACTGATCGCTGTATAAATGCCAATGGCCCCAAAAATGTGTGAAAAGTGTCCGGTGTGTCCGCCATAATGTCGCAGTCCCGATAAAAATCGCAGATCGCCGCCATTACTAGTAAAAAAAAAAAATAATAAAAATGCCATAAAACTATCCCCTATTTTGTAGACGCTTTTGTGCAAACCAATCAATATACGCTTATTGCGATTTTTTTACCAAAAATATGTAGAAGAATACATATCGGCCTAAACTGAGAAAAAAATTAGCTTTTTTTTTTTTTTTAAAATGGGGATATGTATTATAGCAAAGGGTACAAAATATTGTGTTTTTTTTTTTTAATTGTCGCTCTTTTTTTGTTTATAGCGCAAAAAATAAAAACCTCAGAGATGATCAAATACCACCAAAAGAAGGCTCTATTTGTGGGGAAAAAAGGGCCTCAATTTTGTTTGGGTGCAGCGTTGCACGACCGCGCAATTGTCAGTTAAAGCGACGCTGTGTCGAATGGCAAAAAATGGCCTGGTCATTGAGCAGCCAAATCTTCCGGGGCTGAAGCGGTTAACAAGCACAAATCATTTGACATCTTAAGGAAGTTTTAATTTGGCCCAGTTCCTCAAGGACTAAGAACCTACTAAAGCTGAAAGTAAACTGCAGAGCTCTGTGTGAGTTTACGCATCTCAACCTATTTTTGGGCTACAAAATCACTAAAACCTCTTTATTTCAAAGAGGATGATGTCTTCTACTCTGACATTACTAAGTTCATAAACTTCTTTGGTCAAAATGGAAGAAAACCATATATAGAATAAAATTTTGGGCTGTAAATAGTCAGTCCTACTCATGCACCTAAATCACCACCAGTGGCGTTGCTAGGGGTTGGCTTTTGGGGCTATAGCCCCGAATCTGGGGCCCATAGCCCCGAGTCTCTGCAGGGGTCCCCAAGGGGAGGGGAGGCTCTCTGGGGACCCTGATGTAAGTGGGGGGCTCTCTGGGGACTCTGATGTAAGGGGGGCTCTCTGGGGACCCTGATGTAAGTGAGGTGCTCTCTGGGGATATATACACACACCCGTATATTACTGTATATACATGTGTATGCCTGCCCAAGCGTATGACTTTCTCTACTATGCTGCTATGAGCTCTAGCCCCAGATCTTTTGTAGACCTATCAACGCCCCTGATCACCACCATACAAAAATGTCAGACCTTTGAAAATTTCTAAATGTAATCTTGCTCCGCAAAGGCTGGCTGAATCTCAGTAGAGTTATCTTTGCTCCACTAGAGTTATTTGTACATACTGCCTTTTGTTTCCCTGCCGAGCCATTCAGCAAACAAAGCCAAGAGGAAAAACCCTGTGTAAGCTCCACCCTTATATGAGCGTAGTGGGCAGGCCTAGGAACCGACTGCTCAGGAACCCAACACTGCATTATGGGAGGGAATGGGTCCTATGTTCCTTCATACTAAGTACTTGGAAATTCACATGGTTCCAGTAGTGAATGCCTCTGCGGGGGGGGGGGGGTTAGCTTATCATACGAACCCGTAAACTTACAAATACAAGTTCGCTTTAAGTTTGACCTTCTTACCTCTAAGTAGAAGCGTGGACTTTCTGGCATAGTGGTTAGCGCTCCGATGGCGAAAACAGAGGGAAAAGCACAGACCAGCACAAACACTCTCCAGCTATGGAACTGATAGGCTGATCCCATCTGGAAGCTCCACCCTTGAAGAAGAAAAAACAAAAATGTACCTGTTATGCTCATCAACCATAGCTTAGCTTAAAAAAACATCCTTCAATAAACCTATCACTGGGTACATTTTCTGGTTTGAGATGTAGATGAAGGCTTTCTATAGTCCTTTGTTGCATTTATGACCAAGCTCAATCACAATTCAGAATGAATATATCTCTGGCACTCCAGACGAATGTAAAACACCCTTTGGGCTACTTAAATCTACCTTCAAAACTGATTAATGCTTTTTTTTTTTATTTCAATGCTATTACTTGATATCTGTCTTCATACTGAGTTGTCACACCATCTGAAAGCAGAAATCACATTAGCAGTAGAAATGTCTACTCTTTAAGCTGCCAGATGTGTAGGGGTTCTTAGGTATTCTTACAGGAGGTAAATAGCTCACAGTGGGTATAACCATTGTGGTGATATTCATGAGTAGCTCAAAGGACTGGCACAAGGCGGCATAGAGGGGCACAAACGCTCTGCAGTCTCTGCCCCTCATGTGGCATCAAATCTACTAGTTCTACTGTGAATGGAACTTGGCAATTAAAAAACAGGTGGCAGGTATGTGTGCTTGTTAAGGGAATGCGCCCTGTTTTGAACATATTTTTCTTTATTTGCTATGTTCATGATGAAAAAAATATAATTTTTCTGTTAAAGTCAGTTGTAAAATATCGCATATACAGTGCCTTGAAAAAGTATTCATACCCCTTGAACTTTCCGACATTTTGTCATGTTACAGCCAAAAATGTACAGTAAATGTATTTTATTGTGACAGACCAGTGATGGCGAACCTTGGCACCCCAGATGTTTTGGAACTACATTTCCCATGATGCTCATGCACTTTGCAGTGTAGATGAGCATCATGTAGTTCCAAAACATCTGGGGTGCCAAGGTTCGCCATCACTATGATAGACCAACACAAAGTGGCACATAATTGTCAAGTGGAAGGAAAATAATAAATGGTTTTCAAAATTTTTTTTTACAAATAAATATTTGAAAAGTATGGCATGCATTTGTATTCAGCCCCCTTTACTTGGATACCCCCACCTAAAATCTAGTGGAACCAATTGCCTTTAGAAGTCACCTAATTAGTAAATAGAGTCCACCTGTGTGTAATTTAATCTCAGTATAAATACAGCTGTTCTGTGAAGCCCTAAGAGGTTTGTTAGAGAACCTTAATGAACAAACAGCACGATGAAGGCCAAGGAACACACCAGACAGGTCAGGGAAAAAGTTTGGGAGAAGTTTAAAGGGTTAGGTTAAAATAAAAAAAAATCTCAAGCTTTGAACATCTCACAGAGCACTGTTCAATCCATCATCCGAAAATGGAAAGAGTATGGCACAACTGCAAACCTACCAAGACATGGCCGTCCAGCTAAACTAATAGGCCGGGCAAGGAGAGCATTCATCAGAGAAGCAGCCAAGAGGCCCATGGTAACTCTGGAGGAGCTGCAGAGGTCCACAGCTCAGGTGGGAGAATCTGTCCACAGGACAACTATTAGTCGTGCTCTCCACAAATCTGACCTTTATAGAAAGAGTGGTAAGTGGAAAGCCATTGTTGAAAGAAAGCCATAAGAAGTCCAATTTGCAGTCTGCAAGAAGCCATGTGGGGGGAAACAGCAAACATATGGAAGAAGGTGCTCTGATCAGATGAGACCAAAATTGAACCTTTTTGGCCTAAAAGCAAAACGCTATGTGTGGCGGAAAACTAACACTGCACATCACCCTGAACACACCATCCCCACCATGGAACATGGTGATGGCAGCATCATGTTGTGGGGATGCTTTTCTTCAGCGGGAACAGGTAAGCTGGTCAGAGTTGATGGGAAGATGGATGGAGCCATATACAGGGCAATCTTAGAAGAAAACCGGTTAGAGTCTGCAAAAGACTTGAGACTGGGGCGGAGGTTCACCTTCCAGCATGACAATGACCCTAAACATACAGCCAGAGCTACAATGGAATGGTTTAGATCAAAGCATATTCATGTGTTGGAATGACCCAGTCAAAGTCCAGACCTAAATCCAATTGAGAATTTGTGGCAAGACTTGAAAATTGCTGTTCACAGACGCTTTCCATCCAATCTGACAGAGCTTGAGCTATTTTGCAAAGAATGGGCAAAAATGTCACTAGATGTGCAAAGCTGGTAGAGACATCCCCAAAAAGACTTGCACCTGTAATTGCAGTGAAAGGGGGTTTTACAAAGTATTGACTCTTGGGGGGGCTGAATACAAATGCACGTCACATATTATTCACATATTTATGAAAAATTTGGAAAACCATTTATCATTTTCCTTCCACTTCACAATTATGTGCCACTTTGTGTTGGTCTATCACATAAAATCCCAATAAAATACATTTACGTTTTTGGTTGTAACATGAAAAAATTTGGAAAATTTCAAGGGGTATGAATACTTTTTCAAGGCACTGTAAATATTTTGTATTTACAATTTTCAGCCACTGGTTGGGGTCCTAGATGCTTCCTAATATGTATATTAGGCTACTCTTAAAGTGTTACTAAACCAGTAAAATCAGTGTGTATATGCAGTAAAGCATGCTTGTTATCCTCACTGTGGAACCTAAGGGGTTAATCCTCTGCATTGTGTAAAAAGGCTGTTTGATCCTGTCTCCTCTGATCACCTCCTTCTTCCACTGACTCCAACATATTTCCTGATATTTACAGAGCCAGGAGACAGGCTGCACATGCTCAATTAAGTGTGTATTGCTAGAGAGTTATTTTTTTTTCTTGGGAGGGTGCATGTGAGCAGCACAGGACCAATTAGCACTGTCCACCACACAACAGACCTCACCACTAAGACATTTTTTTTTGCATAATGAACATGGTCAGTTTTTTGAAGCTTGTGTATGTAAAAAAAAAAAAAAAAGATGATGAGAGCACTACAACTCCACAAAGTAGCAGTTCAAAATGAACTTGCTGCGAATTGATCATATTGTCTGGTTCACAGAACAAGGATTTCACAGTAGACACCACCAATATTTCCTTACCATAGTGAGGGATGATGGCCCAAGCCATGGCTGAGGCATATATACCACCGATCATCCAAAACATACATAGCCAGCTCAGGTGCTCGCCTCTCTTCTCCTGGGCCAGGAACTCAGAGAAGTAAGAGAAGACAATGGGAATGGACCCTCCAATGCTAGGAGAAACAATTTTCAACATTATCAGAAATATTAAACTTGAGAAAAAAGTTAAAAGTGTCTGCAAAGGTTCTTATTCATCCAGGTCATGGTATATCTTGTAGTTGTTGGTACATTCAACCAGACATGTTCTGTAATGTTGGAGAAGTTCCATAGCTTCTCCAAGATGCTTCTTTGAGAAGATGTTTCGTAGCTTATCCAAGTCATTTCTTCAATTCCAATGAGTTTCAGGAAAACATCCCAGTATCTTCGAGACACTCATTAAAACTAAAAGATGCTTCTTCGGTTCTAATTAATGTTGGGAAGATACTGGGATGTTTTCCTGAAACTCTTTGATAATGAAGAAGTGACTTGGATAAGCTATAAAACATCTTCCACATTATAAAATATGCTTAGTTGTAGCCAACTACTACTACAGAGTTCCAAGTGTGTTTTCGTGTTTTTAGCCATTTGCCTGGAATTCAGCTTTACTTTGATGTTTAGAGTTAGGTTAAGTTGCTTAGTGTTAGGTTTTTTAGTTATGAACTCCAGAGTCATGGAATCTTGGATACTTTTTGTGGAGCACAGCCCGTGTATCCTCCTTTCTTGCCCAGGCAAGAATGTAAAGTTGCCACCTCATCCTTTTAAACCCGAACACATATTGATTACACAGGTTCCGAGGCTAACCGAATGCAGATAAGGCACCAAGTTAGTTTAATTGTCACCTTAATCGGCCACAGAACCTGTGTAATTAATATGTGTTCAGTTTAAAGGGATGAGGTGGCAACCCTACAAGAATGATGTTCCTGATTGCCCAAAGTCACCTGAGATACTAAAGCCATGCATCCCAGAAAGCTTCAGGGCGATCCAAAAAAATGCTGCGTATTCACTGCTGTGGTCATCAGGGGTCTAAACAACTTTCATAACTCATTGGTAAATTTACTACAATTTTATTCAATATATCTTTTGCTTACAAAGACACTAAAAACGTTGGCACGCATTTTTGCTAATATACTTAGTAGCTGATTTAAATGAACCAGAGTGTACTACGCTAGCTTGTCACCACTATTGTTCCTGAATTAAGACAAGTAGGATGCATTAATTGTAAGCGGCAGTGCACATATCGGCCATTACAGCAGCAGTATATTGAATTACACAGCTCATTACACATCTACAGCCCATGATATAACTGCATGGCTGCTTTTCAATACAACGATCAGGAAACATAGCTGTACAGGGATCTTGGTCAGAGGCATAAAGAGAACCTGTCACAGCCCTGGGCTTTCACAAATTCATGCTAAGAATATGGTAAAAAAATATATAAATCTATCTATCTATCTATCTATCTATCTATCTATCTATCTATCTATCTATCTATCTATCTATCTATCTATCTATCTATCTATCTATCTATCTATCTATCTATCTATCTATCTATCTATCTATATATATCTATATATATATAAAAGCCTCCATGTTAAAATGAGCAGTTGATCCAGATTGGAAGTATAGGCACCATAAAGTGGACCTTCACTCACTTTTTTTCTTCTTTGAAGAATATTGATCCTTCCCTCTTCCTTTCATTAAATTTTGGATACTTTTTTGAAAAATACTTTTTTTGTGGAGAGCAGCCTGCGATTCCTCCTTCCTTTCTCGCTCAGGCAGCAATGATGTCTATGATTGTCTGAAGCCTCCTGAGATACTGAAGCCACAGATTCCAGGAGGCTTTGGGGCAATCTAGAATACATGGCACATGCACTGCTGTGGTCATAAGGGGCAATGATGTCTCTGATTGCCTGAAGCCTCCTGAGAGACTGAAGCCACAGATTCCAGGAGGCTTTGGGGCAATGTAGAATACATGGCGCATGCACTGCTATGGTCATCAGGGGGCTAGAATAGCCCAGAATAGACAGCTGCCTTCCAATGGCGTAAGCAAAGAGGATGGAGGTGTGGGATCCGGCATGTGGCTAATTACAGCACACTGGACTTTGCTGGACACATGAGTATGTGTATTAAAGAGGACCCAAAATATGTAGAAAACTGTTGGGGCTCTGCAATATATGCCCACAAGCGACATACATTTATTATTAGTACTAAATAGAACATTTGGATACAACCAAATCTCCGAATAACGAAAATTCAGTCTAAATTTTGATTCATAACTAAACAAATCACGCATGTCTATTCAAAATACTCAGGACCTCCAGGTAGGATAGGGCAGGAGGGAAAGCCAAGTCACCTATGATGCAAAGCTCAGACCTAATGGCGCTAGACAGGAGCACTGGAGGGGGTGACCTCATTGGCCCTCTAGGATCAGACAACAACCTTGGTGGCCACTACAATGGAGAAAGGGGCAGGAGATGGTTAGAGAGGTGATTATAAGTGGGTCTCTTTAAGGCAGGGGTCTCAAACTGGCGGCCCTCCAGCTGTTGCGAAACTACTACAAGTCCCATCATGCCTCTGCCTGTGGGAGTTATGCTTGTAACTGTCAGCCTTGCAATGCCTCATGGCACTTGTAGTTTCGCAACAGCTGGGGGGCCACCAGTTTGAGACCCCTGCTTTAAGGTATATACTGTACTGACAACTACATGGGATGTCTAAAATTGAAATGCTGCATATCTTCACATAACCACTCACTAGTTCAAACCCCAACTCTACCAAAAACATTTATTTTTTAAGGTTTTGGGAAGGGATAGACCATCTGTTGGGTTTTAAATGCCTTCCACTCCTATAATGGGACTTTTCAGGCGTTTTGGAAGCGCTGCCCATTCATTTCAATGGGCAAAGCGTTTTGGGAGCGATAAATACAGCGCTTCCAAACCACCCCAAAGATGCTGCTTGCAATACTTTTCCTAACATCCGCAAGCGCACCGCCCCAGTGTGAAAAGTCACACTGTAATGAATTGGAGGCGGTTTTCAGGTGTTATTTCTAAGGCTAAAATGCCTGAAAACAGTGTGAAAGGGGTCTTAGTCTATCCAAAATTTTTTGCTATATTCCTTATGTTAGAGTGATTCGTTTTTGGAATTCATTTAGTATATTCAGTATTTTCCAATTCGAATTTTGGAAGACAGCTATTCTTTACTATTTATTCTATTCTTTTATACTCGATTGAATTCTTTTTTTTCTATTCTATTCTATTATTTTCTATTCTATTCCTTTATTTTCTATTCTATTATGTTTTATTCTATTATTTTCTATTCTTTTCTATAACGCAGCCTAAGTAGGAATCAGAATCTTATTTCACTTTTATACTGTATTTATTGCAAAATGTTTCAATTTCAAATTCATTTTCAAATTCAAATTTGGATAATTCATTTCCATATCGTTTATTTTGGATTAGTTGAAATTTGTTCCTATTGTTATTTGGAATATTTGATACAACCGAATCTCCTAATCTCTGTGTTTTTTTTCCAAAACACCGCTACTCCTGGACATGGCTGGCAATGGGTTGTTTTTCTGACTCTAAATGCCTGTGTGCACGGATGTTAAGAGGCAGAAAAAGAAGAGCAGCATTAAAAACGTTCAGTGTGCATGAGGCCTAAAGGTGAAGTTTGGGATTCCTAAAAAAAAAAAAAAACATACAGTACATATCTCCATGCTGCAGCATTGGTTTGATGCTGCAGCTGCTCTCTAGCTTTAATCCCAAGAATAAGCAATCAGCTCATGACCATTGATTGCTCAGTTCTCGATCAGCTCTAAGCAGAGAGCAGTGACTGTCAGTCATCGCTCTCCACTCTGCCTCTCCAGCGCTCACATGATCACTGGGTTGGAGAGGGGGCAAGTGCAGCTGGCTTTGGCCCTCAGTCGAGTGCTGTGAGCTGGAGCCAGCTGAGTGGATCCCAACAATATGGTCGGGATCCTTCCAGAGCCTGGATCGACTCTGTGACATCAGCTAACAGTGGGCTGTCGGTCAATGATGTCGCAAGGAGACGGTGCCACCTGGTGATGTCACTGGGTGGCCCCGCCCCTTAGTTATCTAAAAGCTGTCAGACGGCGGGAGCCTTCGTCGGGACCGGAGGTTTTTTTTCTTTTGTTGGGTCAGCAGTGGCAGCGGGCATCATGATTGACCATGAATATACAGTGGGGGCATTTTTTTTTATTTTTAATAAAGGACTTGTCAAAAACTTGTTGTGTTTTTATTAATTTTTTACACTTTTTTGGTGAATGGGTAGGGGTACCATGTATCCCTTACTCATTCACATGGGGGGGGGGCAGAATGTGGGGGCCCCCTTTGTTAAAGGGGGCTTCCAGATTTCAATAAGCCCCCCCGCCCGCAGACAACCACAACCACCAGCCAGGGTTGCGGGGCAGAGGCCCTTGTCGTCCCCAAGCACCCCCAATGTTCAGGGCGTGTGGGATGGTATGGTTTAGGAGGGGGAAGTTGCTCGTTTGTCCCCCCCTATGCTGCATGGTCAGATAAGGGTCTGGTATGGATTTTGGGAGGAATTCCACATCATTGTTTTTACATTTTGGCGTGGGGGTTCCCCTCATAATCCACACCAGACCTAAGGGCCTGGTATGGATTTGGGAGGGGGGCCCCATGCTGTTTTTTTTTTAAATGTTGGCGTTAAAATTCATACCAGACCCAAGGAGCCTGGTATGGATTTGGGGTGACCCCCACGCCATTTTTTTCACAGTTTTGTATTGTCGGCAATGTTTATTTTTTTTTCATTCAGCTGTGAGAACCCCGCTGACAGCTGATGACTTATCTATTTCCCGGACGGCTCACTCATTAGCATTTTTTGTCCAGCGTTTCTAAAGCAGTTTTTAGCTTTCTGGTGCGCATGAAGCCTCATTGGCATCGCCCTTGTATTGTAACCGTTTCTAAAGTTTTGTGAACATCCTTGCCACTATTAAGCCGTACACGTTCTAAAAACTGCAATACTTTGACCTTGCCCTCAAGCCACCCCTCCAATTTGCTATTATATTTTATAATAGTTCACTGCCCCCCACATCCTCCTCAATCTCCGGCTTGTGGAGTTTTCAAAGTTCCCAGCTATACACATATTGTATTCCCAAATGACTACTTACCCCACTCCGGACAGAAGCCGACAGAATAGGAAGGTCCCGTAGCCTTGAACGAAGGAGGAGAAGAAGGCGAATACACTGTTGACGGAGAGGGAGATAAGGAGACATTGTCTTCTACCCATACGGTCCGCCAGTCCTCCCCACAAGAAGGCGCCCACCATCATACCAAGGTACACAATGAGACCTGCAGGAAAACAACAGTCGGGACTTAGAGGACTATTCCATACGGCAGATTACGATTTTTAGGTAACATTTGGCCATGGGATCATTTTTCATCTTTTTTTTCTTTTTTTATATAAAAATTATTTATATCGCCCAACACTGAGATTGGTATGGTGGCCACATACTCTTCCATTTTATTCCATATATGATCGGTGTGCAATTCAATTGAACCCTTTTGCTGCCAGAGCTGTTATTGCATTAAAAACACCCTCTATATATACATTTAGGTTTTCACATTATAGGTAGAGGTAGTCCGGAAGTGTCCACGATTTTTACAATGATTAAAAAAAAAAACATTTTAGGCCTGAAGATTACATAAAACCCCCCAAAACATTATATATTTTCTGAAAACAAACACCCTAGAAAATAAAATACTGTAGTGGTAGTAAAAAGTAAAAAATACATTAAAGTTAATTTTAGGGAACACCAAAGCAGTACATTGCTCCATTTTTTTGGTAAAATATAAAAGATGAGGATGCACCGAATAAACAGATACCCAACACGTCAAACCTTAACCACTTAACCGCTTCACCCCCGGAAGATTTGGCTGCCTAATGACCAGGCCATTTTTTTGCGATTCGGCACTGCATCGTTTTAACTGACAATTGCGCGGTCATGTGACGCTGTACCCAAACAAAATTGATGTCCTTTTTTCCCCACAAATAGAGCTTTCTTTTGGTGGTATTTGATCGCCTCTGAGGTTTTTATTTTTTGCGCTATAAACAAAAGAAGAGCGACAATTTTGAAAAAAAAAAACATATTTTTTTGGTAAAAAAAATCGCAATATATATACTGTTATCATATCTAAATGTGCCTATGCATCGTTTGTTAAGTTTAAATCTTGAATAAAAAATTTTTTCTTGTAAAAAAAAAAAAAAATCGCAATAAGCGTATATTGATTGGTTTGCACAAAAGTTATAGCGTCTACAAAATAGGGGATAGATTTATGGCATTTTCATTATTATTTTTTTTTTTTTACTAGTAATGGCAGCGATCTGCGATTTTTATCGGGACTGCGACATTATGGCGGACACATCGGACACTTTTGACACATTTTTTAAACCATTGACAATTATACAGCGATCAGTGCTATAAAATACACTGATTACTGTGTAAATGTCACTGGCAGGGAAGGGGTTAACACTAGAGGGAGATCAAGGGGTAATTGTGTTCCCTAGTGTGTGTTCTAACTGTGGGGGGGGGGGGGGGGGCGACGACGACTGACTAGGAGGAGACAGAAATCGGTGTTCATACACAGTATGAACAAACGATCTGTCTCCTCTCCCCTGAAAGAACCGGGATCTGTCACGAGCGATCGCGGGAGCCCGGCGGTCATTGCGCCCGTCTGGCACTCGCATCGGGCTCGGGCACATGCTGCGGGCGCACGCGTGCCCCTAGTGGCCAAGAGGCGAAGCGACTTAACATAACGTCGTTTTGCCCAGCCGTGCAATTCTGCCGCAGTAAAACTGCGGCGGCTGGTCGGCAATCGGTTAAGGACCGTGCTTATTTTTTACACTTGGTGTTTACAAGTTAAAATCAGGTTTTATTGCTAGAAAGTTACTTAAAACCCCCAAACATTTTATATATATATATATACACACACACACACACACACACACACACACACACACACACATATATTTTTTTTTTCAGACACCCTAGAGAATAAAATGGCGGTCGTTGCAATACTTTACGTGACACCGTATTTGCGCAGCGGTCTTACAAACGCAATTTTTTTGGAAAAAATACACATTTTTTTAATAAAAAATTAAGAAAACAGTAAAGTCAGCCAATATTTTTTTTTATATTGTGAAAGATAAATGGTACGCCGAGTAAATTGATACCCAACATGTCACGATTTAAAATTGCGCCCGCTCGTGGAATGGTGACAAACTTTGACCCTTAAAAATCTCCATAAGTGACGTCTAAAAAATTTCTACAGGTTACCAGTTTTGAGTTACAGAGGAAATCTAGAGCTAGAATTATTGCTCTCACTTTAACAATCACGGCCATATCTCACGTGTGGTTTGAACACCGTTTACATATGCGGGTGCAACTTACGTATGCGCTCGCTTCTGCGCGCAAACACGGCGGTACGTGGCGCTTTAAAGATTTTTTTTTTCTTATTTATTTGACTTTTTATTTTTACACTGCCTCTTTAAAAAAAATGTTCAGATCACTTTTATTCCTATTACGAGGAATGTAAACATCAAAAAAACATGACAGGGTCTCTTTGATGTGAGATCTGGGGTCAAAAAGACTTTCAGATCTCACATTACACTTAAATGGAATAAAAAATAAATAAACAATGTGAGATCTGAAAGTCTTTTTGACCCCAGATCTCACATCAAAGAGACCCTGTAATGCTTTTTTTGATGTTTACATTCCTCGTAATAAGAATAAAAGTGATCCAAAACATTTTTTTAAAGGGGCAATGTAAAAATAAAAAATAAAAAGTCAAATAAAAAAAAAAAATGTCTTTTCTTTTTCAATAAAAAAAAATTTCCCCTTTAAGACTATTGGGCGGAAGTGACATTTGACGTCGCTTCCGTCATCCAATGTTATGGAGTCGAGTGGGGACCATCATTCCCTCACTCGACTTCATGCCTCTTAGGGAAAAAGGACTGGATCGTCTCCACCGCTACCGACGGCCCTGTTAAGCAGCGGAGACGACCGGAACGTGGGGGGTGGGCACCTCTCCCGCCACCGATAAAAGTGATCTTGCAGCGAATCTGCTGCTAAGACCACTTTTATCCGAAAGTGGACCGCCCGCCATTTTTAAAAAAATACCGGGGTTATGGAAGCTATCTGCTGCCACAACAACGGTATTCAATGTCAAATTACCGACGTATAGCGACGGTGGGCGGTCCGGAAGTGGTTAATTTTGCGTGCGCCCGTGAAATGGCGACAAACTTCAGTACCTTTTTATTGTTTTTCATAGGCGACACTTTAAAAGCCTCCTATAGGTCATCAGTTTAGTGTTACAGAGGAGGTATGGTGCTATAAATATTGCTCTCACTCCGGTGTGTGAGGCGATATGTAACACAGGTATCGCAATTGACATTTTCATGTGTACATTAGTATGTGCGTATATGTGGGGGTCAAAAAAAAATTTTTTTGGGGGGGGGGGGGATTTTATGTGCTTGGGTGTAACATTCATTTTTTACAATTTAATTTTTTTTTTTTACTTTACTTTTTTTCACCACATAGGGGGTAAAATCAGTGCACATCAGTGCTGCCTATCAATCCTCCTGGTCGCCCCATAGTATCAGGGAATGGCTGTTTAACCGAAAAGGTGAGCCAAATGGTTGATGACTTTCTTAGACCTTATGTTGAAGACCTAGCCTCTTATTTACAACACACCAGTGACCTTCTTAGAGCCCTTGATGGCCTAGCACTACCTATGGGGGCATGGCTGGTAGCTTTGAACGTGGAGGCCCTCTACAACTTCATTCCCCACGACTTGGGTGTTGGAGTTGTGGAGGGCTTCATTTCCCACAACAATGAGGGATCCTCTACCTATAATCAATTTATCTCAGACCTTCTACGGTTTATTCTAAACAACAATGTTTTATGTTTGGACGCTCCCACTACCTCCAGATACAGGGTGTAGCTATGGGAACCAAGTGTGCTCCCTCCTATGCGAACCTGTATCTGGGGGGGGGTGGGAGCGTGACTTGTCCTTTAGAGAGGACATGCAGGTCTTTTTTGAGCAGATTCCAATCTGGAGACGATATATTGACGATATATTCTTTGTGTGGACAGGGACCCGCGAGGATCTGTCTCCTTTTTTGAGAGTCTTAGACCCAATTGATACAATCTCACTTTTACCATGGAAGCCAGCCAAGAAAGGACCAATCTAACTGCGGGTGCATGCGCAATGGCACTTCCCTTACGTCCGCGGCGCGGCGATGACGTCAGATGCCGCCGCGCCGGAGCACTGTGCAAATACGGGGAACTGTTTGCTCTTCCCCGTCACTCTCTGTCGGCAACACGGAGGGCAGAATAGGAGTTATTATCCTCTTCCGTTGGCCCTCTAATCCTGTGTCTCAATCCTCACCAGGTATGTTTCATTACACCCTTGGTATCTATTGAACCCCTTGCTTATCTATTGTCCTGGCATTTCTATATTAGAAATCTTCATCTAGCAGTCTATTTTTTATTGTCTATTACCTTTTCAGGTCCTCTCACCTGACACATACTCCAGCATCTGGCTCGATTTGATTTTGCCCCATTCAAGCCTCCCAATTGTCTGGTGTGATCTACCTGTTGTACCCTTTACATCCCTTTCATCAAAGTGAATTACTCCAGTTATCACTGTGGATGTGATTGCAGGATATTAGAGATTCTACTGTATCAATGTCTTAAAGGTAATCTACCTCAACCTTTTTACATTTTTGTTTTTTATTTCATTTATTCTTTATTTTCTATCATTAATTGTTCCATCATCAATTTTTATTCATATATATTCCCCTTTTTTTTGGTCTTTTCCTTACCAGAAAAGACTCTTCGATCGATAACCTTTGTCTGTCTCTGCAAACGTTTTTTGAGGCCTTTTTATGGAGGGAGGCAACCCATGGGATATATATCCAATATACTGTGACTTTTAATTCTGAGTCATATTTATTGAGACGGTTTGTTGGGTAAGGTTCATTTTCTTTATTCTGTAGTCTTACGGTCGTTATGCCCTATTGTGATAATAATTTGTAATTCTCTTTATTTTGTTATTTTTCTTTCATTTTGCTCAAAATAATTGATGTATGTCCGATTCATGATTTATTTATATCTAAACTTGAGTATTTTTCTATTTTTAGTATAATATGATGCCACACCTAAAGTCTCCTGAGGAAGCTCCACAGAGCGAAACATGTTGAGAAAAGTGGTATTCTTTCATGATGTCTCATTGAATTTTATGAATTTATGAATTTTATGAATTTTTGTACTTAGTCTTGTCTCATGTTTTTTAAACATTGTTAAAAAAAAATTCTGTTTTATACCATTGATGAATTATTATTTCCTTATCATTTACGCAACACCATTAAAGTCCCGAGGTTTGTTACCTAAAAGCCCCTCGTTATCTCTTCCATGCTGCCTATCAATGCCCATCAGTGCAGCCTCATCAGTGCCCATCAGTGCTGCCTATCAATGCCCATCAGTGCAGCCTCATCAGTGCACATCAGTGCAGCCTCATCAGTGCCCATTAGTACTGTCTATCAATGCCCATCAGTGCAGCCTCATCAGTGAAGCCTCATCAGTGCACATCAGTGCAGCCTCATCAGTGCCCATCAGTGCTGCCTATCAATGCCCATTAGTGCAGCCTCATCAGTGCCCATCAGTGCTGCCTATCAATGCCCATCAGTGCTGCCTATCAATGCTCATCAGTGCAGCCTCATCAGTTCACATCAGTGCAGCCTCATCAGTGCCCATCAGTGCTGCCTATCATTGCCCATCAGTGCAGCCTCATCAGTGCCCATCTGTGCTGCCTATCAATGCCCATTAGTGCTGCCTATCAATGCACCTCCAGTGCACATCAGTGCAGCCCCATCAGTGCCCAGCAGTGCTGGGCACTGCTGGGCACTGATGATGAGACATTACCAAATCAAGTGAATAAGACTATGCTGCAACTGCACGCAATGCCTATGAAAAGTGATCCACCAGGGATCACTTTTCAGAGGGTCAGCAAACGATGGCGCACATATGAACAAGCCCTTAGAAGTGATTTCCCTCACTCTGGAAAGGTTTCCTCTTGTTTTCTGTTGTCTGCAATGGTAAGTGAACCCAGTAAGTGAACGAGGCGGGGCTCTATCTGACTTGCTGCAGCTTCTAATGCACATTGTGAAAAGCTCACAGTGTGCGGTGAAATCAGAGTAAGCCATTTCAGTAGAGGAGAGGAGGCGGTACAACTGTGCAAGACTGAAGGGAAGGCTGGAGTTCACCTTTAAGTCTGTCTATGATTTCTCTTATTTAGCTACAAATGTTACCAGAGATCTGCAAATCCCATAGCAGTAAGACGCGGTGAAGAACCCGTAGGTGTGACGCCTGTGAGCGTGGCAGCTCTGGAGGCTGTAAATGAAGATGTTATCAAGTTGTTCTCTCACCTCCACGCCACAGGAGACCAGAAAGGTTTGTAGATGGCAAACGACATCTTCATTCTCCACACACAGAGCTTTCTCCTCCCGCAAGATCCGGCCTTTGTATGTCACGATGGGAACTACATTATTGTCGGCTATTGATCCCGACTCCGCTACTGTTACAGATACTCCACCCCGCTGGGTCAGTATGCTAGGATGGGAATCCCTCTCCAGTGATATCTACTCCTCAGAACCTGACCTGTCATGGATCTTCCTCTTAGTTTACTTTAACCTCTTCAATACCAAGCACTTTTACCCCCTTTCTGCCCAGGCCAACTTTCAGCTTTCAGCTCTGTCACACTTTGAATAATAATTGCGCAGTCATACAACACTGTACACATGTGACATTTTTATCACTTGTTTGACAGGTGGAGCTTTCTTTTGGTGGTATTTAATCACCACTGGGGTTTTATTTTTTGCTAAATAAACTACTAAAGTCCAAAAATATTAAAAAAACTAAAATGTTTTTCTTAGTTTCTGTTATAAGATTTAGCAAATAAGTAATTTTTTTTCATCACTGATGTGCATTGATGGGCATTGATAGGCTGCACCGATGTGCACTGATGATGCTGCACTGATGTGCATTGATGAGGCTGCACTGATGGAAACTGATGTGCACTGATGAGGCTGCACTGATGGGCATTGATAGGCAGCACTGATGGACACTGTTGAGGCTGCACCGATGGGCACTGTTGAGGCTCCGCTGATGGGAACTGAGGAGGCTGCACTATTCATTGATGAGGCTGCACTGATGGGCACTGATGAGGCTGCACTGATGGGCACTGATGAGGCTGCAGTGATAGGCATTGATGAGGCTGCACTGATGGGTACTGATGAGGCTGCATTGATGGGCACTAACGAGGCTGCAATGATGGGCACTGATGAGGCTGCACTGATGGGAACTGATGAGGCTGCACTGATGGGCATTGATGAGGCTACACTGATGGGAACTGATGAGGCTGTACTGGTGGGAACTGATGAGGCTGCACTTATGGGAACTAATGAGGCTGCACTTATGGGAACTGATGAGGTTACACTGATGGGCATTGAAACAGGAAGCAAGAGGAAATTCCTCAAAAGTAAGGAGAAATCCGATTGTCACCAGAACCAATGTCCCCATTGGAAGATTTCCCCTCTATTCCTGTTCTGGTGACAACTCAAAATTTGGGATCCTCAATTTCAGTGAAAAAGGTAAAGATGTCAGGGCTGGCTCAGCCCTTCCTTCTCTGAGCTGGCTGCTTAGCTGTCGGCTAATTGCCAGCTCCTATCTCTCCACAGTGACTCACCTGTTGATGATATCCTGCTCGTCAGTCCTGCCTACTTAGCTGTACAGCCCAGATGATCTCTGCCTTCACCTTGGTCAACATCACAGAGACTTTCTCCTACGTTCCTGTTAAAGACTTGCTTGGCTGACATTCCTTCTGGCTCCAGATCCTGCTTGCTGTTCCACTACGCTGTTCCCTGGCTTCCTGACTTTCTGGCTTGTCTGACTATCTTTTTCCAGTTGCCGAACTTTGGCTATGTTTTGACTACGTTTGTTCTATTTACTTTTATTATTAAACAAGTGCGATTTAACTGTACTTCTGTCCCGGTCTGATTCACGGTTTCTGACAAAAGGGTAATGGTAAAGGCGCAAATAGAGAGAGTGAATCTCCCTAACGGGGGCACAGACAGCCATAAAAACCTGACAGGGGTTGTAATCCATCCACGTTCTATCCAAAACGAAAAAAATTTGCGTGGTTAGGTTGACATGTATTTACTTTCATTTAGACGGGAATCGGGATAAGCAAATATTGTCTAAATACAAGAGTCATGTGTATTGTTTCCTAAATCTTGGTGTGCTTTGTGTATTTCATCAAGATCTGTGCAGTAATCCAGTGTGAGACTTTGATAACCTCTTAACCACTTGCGGACCGCGCTAGCCGAATAATGGCTACAGCGTGACCAGCCAGTTCCGGGAGGGCGTCATATGAGGTCCTCCCGTGATCGTGCCCTTAGGACACAGCTAAACACAGATTGGGGTAAAGAGCCAATCACAGTGGCCTTTTACCACGTGATCAGCTGTGTGCAATCATAGCTGATCACGATGTAAACACAAGCATGAGGAGATTAGAGAGGTGATTACTGGCTTGTGTGTCCTGATTATCAGTGCAGTCCCAACAGTGCCCACCAGTGCTGCCAATCAGTGCTCATCAGTGCTGCCAATCAATATTGCCAATCAGTGCCCATCAGTGTCAAATATCAGTGCCCATCAGTACTACCTAAAAGTGCCGCCTATCAGTGCCCTTCAGTGTCACCTATCAGTGCCGCCTTTCATTGGAGCCTCATCAGTGCCCATCAGTGCAGCCTCATCAGCGCACATCAGTGCCACCTTATCAGTACCGCCTATCAGTGCAGCCTATCAGTGCCCATCAGTGTCACCTATAAAGTTCGCCTAACAGTGCAGCCTCATCAGTACCCACCAGTGCCGCCTCAACAGTGCCCATCGGTGCAGACTATCGGTACCCATCAGTACCACCTCATTAGTACCGCCCATAAGTGCCTATCAGTGCAGCCTCATCACCTGCGAATCCACTGTGGGTTCCCGAATTGCGCCCGACTCGCACAGCAGTGCACACCGTCATATGCGAACTGCCGGGAGTGTCAATACATTGTTAATGACACCCCCATTTCAAATAAAGACCAGTCACTGCTGCTCTCTCCCCCTTGTGCAGGGTGACCGGTCTTGTCTCCGCCCCCTCCTGTCGTTTCCTGCAGGCAGCCTGTAGTGGGTGGGGTCTGCTGGGCCCCTCCCACAGCTCAGCTCTCTGCACAGACTCTGTACAGCACAGCGATGATGTCACTGCTACTTTACAAGGTAATATCTGGATTTGAAAACAGCATTTTGTGCACACAAAGTAGATTGAGATCCTTTGTGGCTATTGAGGAATAGATTTAAATGAAAGTTTACGTTCTCAGAGTTCAACCATAGAATAAAATAATAACCGGCCTGAAAATATTCATTTCTCCATGAACACACGTGGAAGGAAAGCGAGATGTTCTCAGCGGGATCTTCGCTTTGTGTTTTCATGAATCTCGGTCGCAGTCACGGCGGCTCCGGCAATGTTCTATGGAGCGCCAGAAAGAAAGCTGTAATTTAGCACAGGAGGGTGAGGGGTCCGGGGGGAGAGATGAAGGCTGGAGACTCAGAATTACTGAAAACTTCCAGAATAAAAACCGGCGCAGGGCGCCTACATCTCCCGCTGGCGGGGAAGTCTTCAGGGTGATCACATGAAAGGAGCAGCGGGCGAATGTGTGATAATCACCGGAACAGCAATCATAGAAGAATCTTCTTTTCTATAAGTACTGTCTATGGGGGAGGGGGGGGGGTCCATTATATACAAATAGACCATCGTTTAATTGGAACTCCGCACTACCATCACATCATAGAAGATCCATCATAGAAGAACACATCCTTCTAATGTCAGCTACAGGAGTATATTATACCAGATCTATCTATCTATCTATCTATCTATCTATCTATCTATCTATCTATCTATCTATCTATCTATCTATGTATCTATCTATCTATCTATCTATCTATCTATCTATCTATCTATCTATCTATCTATCTATCTATCTATCTATCTATCTATCTATCTAAATGTTTATCCTTAATCTATAATAGTATCTATCTAAACTTTATCTTTCTAATAATCTGTCTATTCATCCTCCCCATTTCTATCTATCTATACTTCCCATGCCTATTGATCTATCTATCTATCTATCTATCTATCTATCTATCTATCTATCTATCTATCTATCTATCTATCTATTTATCTATTTATCTTTATTTTTTAAAAATATTGATATATCTATCCTTCTCCTATCTATCTATCTATCTATCTATCTATCTATCTATCTATCTATCTATCTATCTATCTATCTATCTATCTATCTATTTATCTTTATTTTTTTTAAATATTGATATATCTATCCTTCTCCTATCTATCTATCTATCTATCTATCTATCTATCTATCTATCTATCTATCTATCTATCTATCTATCTATCTATCTATCTATCTTATCTATCTTATCTATCTATCTATCTATCTATCTATCTATCTATCTATCTATCTATCTATCTATCTATCTATCTTATCTATCTATCTTATCTATCTATCTATCTATCTATCTATCTATCTATCTATCTATCTATCTATCTATCTATCTATCTATCTATCTATCTATCTATTTATCTTTATTTTTTTTAAATATTGATATATCTATCCTTCTCCTATCTATCTATCTATCTATCTATCTATCTATCTATCTATCTATCTATCTATCTATCTATCTATCTATCTATCTATCTATCTATCTATCTATCTATCTATCTATCTTATCTATCTTATCTATCTATCTTATCTATCTTATCTATCTTATCTATCTATCTATCTATCTATCTATCTATCTATCTATCTATCTATCTATCTATCTATCTATCTATCTATCTATCTATCTATCTATCTATCTATATGTTTATCCTTAATCTATAATAGTATCTATCTAAACTTTATCTTTCTATTAATCTGTCTATTCATCCTCCCCATTTCTATCTATCTATACTTCCCATGCCTATTGATCTATCTATCTATCTATCTATCTATCTATCTATCTATCTATCTATCTATCTATCTATCTATCTATCTATCTATTTATCTATTTATCTTTATTTTTTTTAAATATTGATATATCTATCCTTCTCCTATCTATCTATCGATCTATCTATCGATCTATCTATCTATCTATCTATCTATCTATCTATCTATCTATCTATATTTATTTTATAAAAATATTGATATATCCTATATATATCCTTCGCCTATCTATCTATCTTATTATAAAAAAATATAATATTATCTATCTATCTATCTATCTATCTATCTATCTATCTATCTATCTATCTATCTATCTATCTATCTATCTATCTATCTATCTATCTATCTATCTATCTAATCTATCTATCTATCTATCTATCTATCTATCTATCTATCTATCTATCTATCTATCTATCTATCTATCTATCTATCTATCTATCTATCTATCCATCTATCTATCTATCTATATGTTTATCCTTAATCTATAATGGTATCTATCTAAACTTTATCTTTCTATTAATCTATCTTTCTATTAGTCTATTCATCCTCCCCATTTCTATCTATCTATACTTCCCATGCCTATCTATCTATCTATCTATCTATCTATCTATCTATCTATCTATCTATCTATCTATCTATCTATCTATCTATATTTATTTTATAAAAATATTGATATATCCTATATATATCCTTCGCCTATCTATCTATCTTATTATAAAAAAATATAATATTATCTATCTATCTATCTATCTATCTATCTATCTATCTATCTATCTATCTATCTATCTATCTATCTATCTATCTATCTATCTATCTATCTAATCTATCTATCTATCTATCTATCTATCTATCTATCTATCTATCTATCTATCTATCTATCTATCTATCTATCTATCTATCTATCTATCTATCTATCTATCCATCTATCTATCTATCTATATGTTTATCCTTAATCTATAATGGTATCTATCTAAACTTTATCTTTCTATTAATCTATCTTTCTATTAGTCTATTCATCCTCCCCATTTCTATCTATCTATACTTCCCATGCCTATCTATCTATCTATCTATCTATCTATCTATCTATCTATCTATCTATCTATCTATCTATCTATCTATCTATCTATCTATCTATCTATCTATCTATCTATCTATCTATCTATCTATCTATCTATCTATCTATCTATCTAGTAAAAGAAGTAAACAGCTGAGTTTGAGAAGTTAAGAACTGTCTTTGTAGAGATTGGCCCCGGATTTGTTGTATTTTCTAGCCGGCATGTTTAATTCACACTCATATCCTGAAAATAAAATCTAAAGTAAATAAACAATGTAAATATTAGTTAACATCAAATATTGACTTCCAGACCTGCCACCCACAGGAGAATATCACATCAATATGTATCCAGGATGGGAAATAGAAGGGGAGGGGGATATACATCTCTTCAGGCAATTTGCATGGATAAACATCTGAAAGAGCAACGCTGGGATTAACTCTACGTCTGCCAGCAGAGCCAGACCAATGGTGAAGCTGATGAGGCATCTACCTGGGGCGCGTCAGGAAGGGAGTGACCCCCCCTACCTCCATGCCCTACAATATATTGCTGCACTGTATTGTTTGGCTCTCGGGCCTCAAGACAGTAATACTAATGAAATATGATCATGTTACAGCCAGGAAAGCAGCTAATTTAGCATAATCTGTGCTTGATTAGCTGCTTTGGATGGAAGGGGGAGACATTGGGGGTCTATGTGTTTCCATAAAGGGTACTTGTCACCTGCCCAGTGCTACCACATGAGGGTTTGTTAGCTCCCTTGTAAAAGCAATAAAGTTAAATTAAAAACAAAAATATAAAAAAAATATAAAAAAATCCATAAAAAATAAAAATAAAATACATAAATAATTTAAAATACATAAAAATGTAAAAGCCCCCCAGATCCCCCCCCCCCCCCCCCACCCATGAATACATACAAATACTCATAATCATATTCACAGTTAACACTAATAACCTGTAAAAGGCTTTTAAAGCATCACCTATGAAAAATTTTAGGCACCGTAGTTTATCACCATTTCTCAGGTGCATGCAATTTTGAGTCTTGACATGTTTGGTATCCATCTACTAACGGAACATCATCTTTTATATTTTATCAAAAATTGGGTATTATATTGGGTTCTGTGCACTAAAATTCAAATCAGTGGTGTTTTGTGTTCCTGAAAATTTGACTGTTGCGCCAATCTCGTGTGACAGAAAATTGCAACAGCTACCATTTATTTCTCCAGGGCCTCTGCTATCAGAAAAAAATTTAACGTTTGGGGGTCCCAAGTAATTTTCTAGAAAAAAAATCTGATTTTAACATGTGTGTGAAAAATAAAAAAAAGTAGTAAAAAAAAAAACCCCACCTCTATCATAAAAGCCATCTTTTAGCCCTAGTCAGTGACTTTAGCCTAGGCTAAGATAATGATGGCACAAAGCCCTGCCTCTTTCAGTCCTAAGTCCTCCTCGTCATCCATTTAACAGGCCAATGCTGGAGCCCCTAGAGCAGTATCGTTAGATTAGGCAGCTTGTAGGAGCTGATCATCTCTGCCACAGTACTCAGGACAAGAAAATTCTTCTTTTACTGTATATAATTATTGTCTTTTTTTCTTTTTTCTTGGGGGGGGATCTCACTTAGGCTGGCCATACATGGTATGAATCTAGGAATCTCATGGTGAGATTCAAACCGTTAATGGGCTGGCTGAATGTACCCAGTTGATCGATTGATCAACTTTGGTATAACCAGCCTGCCAGGTTCTCTTGCGATTATCGCAATAATCACTATCTTCTACCAGCAGGGATGGCTTACCCTGCCCACCCCTGTGTTTGCAGGAAAGAAATTTGCATCGTGTATGGCCGGCCTTAGTTACAAATACAAGGAAATAGGCAATCGTTTAAAGGGAACTTTGCAGTGAAACAATATGATAGTAGATTATGTGCACAACTTATTTTTTTAAGCTACAGCAGGAGCTGTATGTTGAAGGTTATCTATCAGTTCCCAACAACTGTCTGTTATTCTGCCTGTCTAACTATCCTCTATCTATGGTAGTATTGTTAGTTTAGGCATAGTGTACAACAGGGACGTAGATAAGGGGGGGGGTAGGGGGGCCAAATCTTCCTGAGGAGTATTTGTGGTGCACTGCACACTAGTAGCTATTGCTGAAGGCCACACCAATCAGTAGATCGACTTCTGTATAGCCACAGTGTCCAAACATACATTTTTTCCTCTGGGTCTCCAAAACTTATTCCCCCCTCAGGAAAAAAAATTATCTACAGGCCTGGTGTAGAACCTGAGAGGTTCCCTATAATACAGACCAATGGACAATCTGCTATTATCTTAGACAATTTCTCCAGACTCTACCATCTATAATATTTTATGACTTTCTTTTAAGGAAAATTATTAAAGTGTATTTTCACAATTTTAATCCTTATAACCAAGCCATCGGTGGGTGAGGCAAAAATGCATCAGATTACTTGGTTTAGCAAAGACTCGCAGGCTGAGGAGGCTTCTCACTTTTGGCTTACATGGGCTGGTTGGGTTGAGTGGTGATCCCCATACAGACTTATGGTTGCTCTCTGGATCGGCATATGGATACTGCCATCACCCTGTTAACCCAAAGGATCTTAGGCAGAGGTTTATTTCTGCTTGGAGCATTGCCACAAGCTATGTTCATGAAGTCGTTGTTAGTCCATATATTAATTATTATATTGAATAAGGAAATTTCTGGATTAGCCACTATAGGGCACTTTTAGTTACTCAGCACAAATAATTTATCTGTCTTAACAACTGTTGAGATAAGACACACGGGGGGGGGGGGGGGGTGCATTTATCCAAACAGTCGGCCAACTTATGGACTTGCATTGGGATAGGAGAAGAGAGGCACAGCCATTGTGCAGCACTGCAAGCACTGAAAGCATAACCCAAGGGTGTAATGAGCAAATATGGCTGCCTCAAAGGACATCTCTCCAAATATCTTTTTGAATTTAGATGCTTCCAATGAAGGGTACTGATTGGAGGTGACCTTGGCTTGGGTCGGAACCCATGATTGGCCGAACCTGGAAGGAAGCTGTCAGCTGTATTCTGGGGAATTTCCCACCTCCACATCTGCACTACCCAAAGGGGCAGGGATGTGAGTGACCTAATTCAATGTTCTTGTTCTAATATGGCTATGTGGGTATAGCAGACCCCGTGGCCATGTTAGGCCAATGTTTTTTTATCTAATATGGATATGTGGTCATGTGGCCATATTAGGTCAGTGGTCTTTATATAATATGGCTATGTGGTCATGTGGCCACATTAGGTCAGTGGTCTTTATATAATATGGCTGTGTGGTCATGTGGCCCTATTGGGTCAATGTTCTTTATCGAATATGGTCATGTGGACACATTAGGTCAGTGGTCTTTATATAATATGGCTGTGTGGCCATGTGGCCCTATTGGGTCAGTGTTCTTTATCGAATATGGCTATGTGGTCATGTGGCCACATTAGGTCAAAGTTCTTTATCGAATATGGCTATGTGATCATGTGGTCACATTAGGTCAATGTTCTTTATATATTAGGGCTATGTGGCCATATTAGGTCAATGTTCTTTATCTAACATGGCTATGTGGTCATGTGGCCATATTAGGTCAATATTCTTTATCCAACATGGCTATGTGGTCATGTCGCCATATTGGGTCAATGCTATTTATCTAATATGGCTATGTGGCCATATTGGGTCAATGTTCTTTATCGAATATGGTTATGTGGTCATATTAAGTCAATGTTCTTTATCTAATATGGCTAGGTGGTCATGTGACCACATTAGGTCAATGTTCTTTATCTTATATGGCTAGGTGGTCATGTGGCCATATTAGGTCAATGTTCTTTATCTAATATGGCTATGTGTATTGTAAAGCGCTGCGTAAACTGTTGGTGCTATATAAATCCTGTATAATAATAATAATAATATATGTGCTCATGTGGCCATGTTAGGTCAATGTTCTTTATCTAATATGGCTATGTGGCCATATTAGGTCAATGGTCTTTATCTAATATGGCTATGTGGTCATGTGGTCATATTAGGTCAATGCTCCTTATCTTAAGTGGTAATATTAGGTCAAGGATGTTCCAAGCTACCCCCTACCCTTTGTGTACACGCAACTGTGAGGTGGAGAACGTCCCAGCCAAACTGATTGAGCCGGCAATGACAGCTTCCTTCTGGGTTCAGACCGAACCTAAGCTCATCCCTAGTACTGATAATGCTACAGTATACAAAGACATTTAAGACAATTGTACTTTTTTAACCTTAAGGTGACGTTTTTGGCCCTTTTCTGTTCCAGCATGACCATGCACCTGCGTACAAAGCCAGCACCATAAAGACATGGTTTTGATGAGTTTGGTGTGGAGGAACTTGAGTGGCCCGCACAGAGCTCTAAATTCAACATTTTTGTGAAGGCCCTTTTCTGTTTCAGCATGACCATGCACCTGCTTACAAAGCCAGCACCATAAAGACATGATTTTGATGAGTTTGGTGTGGAGGAACTCTAAATCCAACCCTACTGAACACTTTTAGGATGAACTGGATGGTCAGGCAGCTCTTCTCATCCAAGATCAGTAACTGCCTTCACAAATGCTTCTTTGGCTGAATGAGCACAAATTTCCCTAGACACACTCCAAAATCTTGCCACAAGATTGGAGGCCATGTTATTGGAATGGGATGTCCAACAAGCTCATAGAGGTCTGATACTCAAGTGTTCACTAACATTTGGCCACATAGTGTATAGGACCATGTAATTTGAGGGCCATTGTGAATATATTTGGGATATGATATCTACTCCCTGCTATTTCTTTTCTCTACTGATTGTGCCAAAAAAATGTACTTGATCTTTAAAAAAAAAGCCTGTGAACTGTATATAAAAATATCTTCTAAGAAACTTGTCGGAATTCCAATCACTGAATGGGTTAAGTGTGCCTCCGCTGTGCCAGAGGTACCCGGGCACTCTGAGTCAGCAGCAGTGACATGCAGAGCGTACAATTTATTCTGAACGGCTGCGGGCGGTGTGAACTCTAAGCCGTGCCGCATTTTGAAGCGGAGCTATGACAATGACAAGCCACTGCATAGACAAGGGAGGGAAGTAAGGTAGGACGTTTTTAGTAGGACATATGAGCAGGCAATTAGGCCTATTCTGCGACGCAAAAAGAACATTGTGCACAATGCAGTAACCTGTAGCAACCAATCAGAAGGAATTATTTACTTAACTGACTGAGATCTGATCAGCTTGCTAGGGGTCACTGCACTTTTGCATGCCGTCGGTGCTGCAAACACTGTACACTAATAAAATACAATGTGATTTCTAAGTGTCTATTGATGGTCTATTGTCCAAAGACAAGGAACCATTAAGTCATTGTGCAAACGTTAGTCACCAGTTGACTTTGAAACATCCTAATAAGGAACCACGCTATGTCAAACCTGCTGAGACTTAAGGAAGAACTCAGGTCATTGGGTTAGATCAGAAAGGGCTAGATAAGATAAAATACGAGAGCCTATAAATGATAAAATACTGAAACCAGCTTTTGCTGCAAGATTCATCTTCAATGCAGAGAGTTCCCCTACAGTACTTAAAAAATGGAGAGCAAGTAGTGGGACTTTATATGAAGCATGCAGCAGCACAAAGGGAAGTCAAGTGACTGGGAAATACTGTTTATTCATATTGTATAATCTACATATAAAACTTAATGGGCATATAACCTCTAAAAGCATTTGATCATTATTCAACATAAATTACATGGCAATCCACAATTATTTAAACAGTCATGTATTGTAAATGGAACAAGCAAGGGATATAATATATAAACATAGCTAAGGTAAAATAGAAGCTAGATTTATCTCAAGGTAAAGGGGAGGAGGGGAAGAGTAAAAGAAGATAAACTTAATTCATATATTGAATAATTATAAGCATAAGTAGAACCATACAGTCAGGTCCATTAATATTGGGACATCGACACAATTCTAATCTTTTTGGCTCTCGACACCACCACAATGGATTTGAAATGAAACGAACAAGATGTGCTTTAACTGCAGACTTTCAGCTTTAATTTGAGGGTATTTACATCCAAATCAGGTGAACGGTGTAGGAATTACAACAGTTTGTATATGTGCCTCCCACTTTTTAAGGGACCAAAAATAATGGGACAATTGGCTGCTCAGCTGTTCCATAGCCAGGTGTGAGTTATTTCCTCATTGTCCCATTTACAAGGAGCAGATAAAAAGTTCCAGAGTTCATTTCAAGTGTGCTATTTGCATTTGGAATCTGTTGCTGTCAACTCTCAGTATGAGATCCACAGACCTGTCACTATCAGTGAAGCAAGCCATCATTAGACTGAATAAAACAACACAAACCCATCAGAGAGATAGCAAAAACATTAGGTGTGGCTAAATCAACTGTTTGGAACATCCTTAAAAAGAAAGATTGCACCGGTGAGCTCAGCAACACCAAAAGACCCGGAAGACCACGGAAAACATCTGTAGTGGATGACCGAAGAATTCTTTCTCTGGTGAAGAAAACATCCTTTACAACAGTTGGCCAGATCAAGAACACTCTCCAGGAGGTAGGTGTATGTGTGTCAAAGTAAACAATCAAGAGAAGACTTCACCAGAGTGAATACAGAGGGTTCACCACAAGATGTAAACCATTGGTGAGCCTCAAAACAGGAAGGCTAGATTAGAGTTTGCCAAACAAAATCTAAAAAAGCCTTCACAGTTCTGGAACAACATCCTATGGACAGATGAGACCAAGATCAACTTGTACCAGAGTGATGGGAAGAGAAGAGTATGGAGAAGGAAAGGAACTGGTCATGATCCAAAGCATACCACCTCATCAGTGAAGCATGGTGGTGGTAGTGTCATGGCGTGGGCATGTATGGCTGCCAATGGAACTGGTTCTCTTGTATTTATTGATGATGTGACTGCTGACAAAAGCAGCAAGATGAATTCTGAAGTGTTTTGGGCAATATTATCTGCTCATATTCAGCAAAATGCTTCAGAACTCATTGGACGGCGTTTCACAGTGCAGATGGACAATCACCCGAAGCATACTGCGAAAGCAACCAAAGAGTTTTTTAAGGGAAAGAAGTGGAATGTTATGCAATGGCCAAGTCAATCACCTGACCTGAATCCGATTGAGCATGTATTTCACTTGCTGAAGACAAAACTGAAGGGAAAATGCCCCAAGAACAAGCAGGGACTGAAGACAGTTGCAGTAGAGGCCTGGCAGAGCATCACCAGGGATGAAACCCAGCGTCTGGTGATGTCTATGCGTTCCAGACTTCAGGCTGTAATTGACTGCAAAGGATTTGCAACCAAGTATTAAAAAGTGAAAGTTTGATGTATGATTGTTAATCTGTCCCATTACTTTTGGTCCCTTAAAAAGTGGGAGGCACATATACAAACTGTTGTAATTCCTACACCGTTCACCTGATTTGGATGTAAATACCCTCAAATTAAAGCCGAAAGTCTGCAGTTAAAGCACATCTTGTTCGTTTCATTTCAAATCCATTGTGGTGGTGTATAGAGCCAAAAAGATTAGAATTGTGTCGATGTCCCAATATTTATGGACCTGACTGTAGGGAATTTAAGTTGATCCATGGTATGATGATAGTAAAAGTGGATGGTTTGGGCCTTATAACCGCTCATCAGGAGCATAAACCATGGAAAATATCTAAAAACAGAGAACATAGATTCTAAATAGTCTCAAAAAATAATTTATTTTAATTGAGAGGTAGGGGTAAAAAGCATAAGGGAACAAGGCAAATTATTAGGAAAAAATATATGGCAAGGACTATACAAGATTGTATATCCAACTTACATCTGCATCTGCGCAGCGGCAGTGCGGCATCGAGAGTCGCCAAAACATCGCAGGGTCTCAACTTTGGGCGCCCTGGTCTGCAGCAGGGGCAATAACAACCAGCACAGACAGATCATAGGCCGTGAGTGTGGTTGGACAACCCTTATGAGGGGTGAAGGTAGTAACCCTGGTGGGGAACCTTTACAATACTTGTATCTGCCACCAGATGTCCTCAGTCTGATGGGCAGTAGGGATGAGCTCAGTGTTTGGACTGAACACTGACTATTTGGATAGTCATCCAAATGCCAAACCTTTGGCGCTTTCAGCTGTCTATGGTTGCTAAGGAAGCAGCTGACGTCACCCAGCCCATTTATTTTCTTTTATCAGGTAAAATACCAGCCCTTTCATTTACATGGTCGGGAATTATTGGCTATGTAAGCAAATGGGCAGGAAATGGAGCAGGTTACATTATTGCCTAAATACGGCCACTTGGCCATATTTGGGCAGTCCTGTCAAAGGTTATTAAGGAAGCAGCGGGTGCTGACAGCTGCTGCGTCCTTGCCAACCACTGGCTTCACCCAGCTATTTCATGTAAGGGGGAATCCAGGAATTCCTATCAACCTAAACAAACAGACACGGAAAGGAGCTTTACATCATTGCCTAAATAGGGCCCCATGGCCCTATTTGGGCAATAACATTGCTGGGTAAATCTCAGGACTGGATGGAAAAATACAAATCTTTTGCAGGTAAAACATCTGGCATATTCCCATCTATGTTTATAGTGGTTTTCCTGGAGTTCATCATCTCTAACCTGACCCTCTTGCTGCACAAGAAACCACTGCTGCTATCTCCCTTTGGTGCCGGTCACATGACCAGATACCACGGCAGATAAACTCCAGATAAATGGACACATGCAGTTTAGTGTGAGTGCTCTTGCTTTGACATTTCATACACAGGGAGGGAATTTAAAAGTCAACCAATAGGTTGCAACAGTAGGTACTGTTGCAACCTATGCAACAGTACCTACAAACTGTGATTTGCCATTATTCGGGTCACAGTGTAAATGTGATATTATTATTAATTGCACAACATGTTTAATTAGGAGGAGCACTCTGCTCAGTACAATTCTGTATAAGGTTCCTGAGCTGAAATCTATAATTGGCTCTGACAGCACACATGTATCACAGCCCATCAATCTAACAGCTTGTCTCCCGGAATCCGGTCATTTATTGGGATAATGAGCCTTAGCGAAGCTTGCATTGGCATCTACAAGGCTCTTCACTTTAAAGTGGAACTCCTCCAAGAGTCATTGCACTCCAAAATGCCCATATGGCGAATCTTCCTGGTGAATTTCTAAAAAAAAAAAAGTCACTTTAATATAAAAAAAATCTTTATATAAACAGAGCCAAGTGACTCTTGCAGCCAAGAAAGAAAGAAAGAAAGAAAGAAAGAAAGAAAGAAGAGGAACGAAGGTAAGAAAAAAGAAAGAGAGAAAGAAAGAAAGAAAGAGAGAAAGAAAGAAAGAGAGAGAGAGAGAAAGAAAGAAAGAAAGAAAGAAAGAAAGAAAGAAAGAAAGAAAGAAAGAAAGAAAGAAAGAAAGAAAGAAAGAAAGAAAGAAAGAAAAAAAGAGAGAAAGAGAGAAAGAGAGAAAGAAAGAAAGAAAGAGAAAGAAAGAAAGAAAGAAAGAAAGAAAGAAAGAAAGAAAGAAAGAAAGAAAGAAAGAAAGAAAGAAAGAAAGAAAGAAAGAAAGAAAGAAAGAAAGAAAGAAAGAAAAAGATAATAGATAAATAGCTAGAAGAAAGTTGGCCTCCCACCGACTTAGCATCCTGGGACACGTCACAGGAGAAGAAAAGAAAAAAGGGAAGGTAGATACCACCAGCGCAGCCTCCTGGGACACGTCACAAGTTCCAGGAGGCTGCAACTCCATTCACAAAGCGCAGCGCGACTTGCGCATGTGCAGCTGGAAGCCACAGGGTGTCACAGCCGGCTTCCCACATCCAAGATGGCAGCACCGGGGACCTGAACACCAGTGAAAAAATGGCCCTGGTTAAGACAGTGATTGATCCCTGGTTAGTTAAGGGTCCTTTTAATAAAATATTTTTTTTAACTCGCTGAAGAACCACTTTAAAGATGATAGATAGATAGATAGATAGATAGATAGATAGATAGATAGATAGATAGATAGATAGATAGATAGATAGATAGACAGATAGATAAAATAGAGAATATCCGATGAAAAGATGGAGTGCTCCTTTAAGTCCAGCTGCAGTGACAGTAATCAGGCCTTGTGTCCGATGCAGGATGTATCTGACACACAAAGCCCTCATCACATCCAGAGACACTGATTTAGAAACAAGCTTATAGCCGTCTTCAGCAGTGTAATTATAGAGGGCATTAATAATACACAGGCATATCACGGATCTGGTGGACAGAATACTGGGAGGGGCTGGGGAAGACCTGTGCACGTTGGCACCAATGACAAAGTCAGAGGTAGATGGAGTATCCTAAAGAATGATTTTAGGGACTTGGGAGCTACATTCAGGAAAAGGACCTCCAAGGTAGTATTCTCAGAAATACTACTGGTACCTTGAGCCACACCAGAAAGGCAGAGGAAGATTAGGGAAGTAAACAAGTGGCTGAGGAGCTGGTGTAGAAAGGAGGGGTTTGGGTTCCTGGAGAACTGGGCCAACTTTTCGGTCAGTTATCAGTTCTATAGAAGGGACGGACTGCACCTAAATGAGAAGGGTGCAGATCTGCTGGGAGTGAAGGTGGCCAAAAAGTTAGAGGGGCTTTTAAACTAGGCGACGGGGGGAGGGTCCAGAGGTAGAGATAGTCAGTGCGGAACAGATTCCAGAGGATAGTATTGGGGGCATTAGTGGTAGGTTGGCTAAAGCACCTAAACCTAAGGTAAGTATAGTAACAAGTCCTATTTACAACCCCAGAGCACCCAATAAGGAGGTAGTATGCAACCGGTCTAAACTATGTGGCATGTTCACCAATGCCAGAAGTCCAGCGGACAAAATGGGTGAACTAGAGATACTGTTGTACGAGGATTTGGATTTTGTAGGAATTACAGAGACTTGGTTCAACAGCTCTCATGATTGGCTAGCAACCATTCAAGGGTATTCCCTATATCTCAGGGATAGAGAAGGTAAAAAAGGGGAAGGGGTATGCCTGTATATCAAAAAATATGTACAAGTAACTGTGAGAGATGACATCACTAAGGGAGCTAGAGAGTAGGTGGAATCCTTATGGGTAGAGCTCCAAAGGGAGGAAACTAAGGGGAAAGCAATACTGGTAATATGCTATAGGCCCCCTAACCAGAGAGAGGAGGCGGAGATGGACCTCTGATCACAATTTGGATTAGCGGCAAGGATGGGAAGTGTCATCATAATGGGGGATTTTAATTATCCAGACATAGACTGGGCAGAAGGAACCGCACATTCAACTAAAGCTCGCCAGTTCCTAAATGTCTGGCAGGACAAATTCATGGGTCAGATGGTACATGCACCAACTAGAAACAAAGTGTTACTGGATCTAATCATTACCAACAATATAGACCTGATCACTGATGTGGAAATACAGGGAATTTAGGATACATTTAAAAGAGCTAATAAAAGTCCTGCGTGGCTTAACTCTAATGTAAAAATGCATAAAAAAGCAAAGGGGAAGGCCTTCAAAAAATACAAGGCTGAGGGATCATCATCAGCTTTCCAACTTTACAAAGAATGCAACAAGAAATGTAAGGGTGCAATCAGGGCGGCTCAAGATAGAACACGAAAGGCACATAGCGGAGTAGAGTAAAAAAAATCCCAAGAAATTCTTTAAGTACATAAATAGTTAGAAAGGGAGGTCAGATCATATTGGTCCCTTAGAGAATGATGAAGGGAATCTGGTTACTAAGGATGGAGAGATGGCGAAGGTATTGAATTTATTCTTCTCAGTCTTCACGGGGGAATCAGGGGGCTTCAGTAACCAAAACTGCAATGTTTATCCTCATGACACATCACAGGAAGCACCCTCATGGCTAACAAAGGATAGAATTAGAAATAGACTTGAAAAACGTAACATTAATAAATCACCGGGACCAGATGGCTTGCACCCGAGGGTCCTTAACCACTTGACATCCGCGCTATGGCCGAATGATGGCCACAGCACGGACCTAAATTCCCGGGAGGCCGTCATAGGACGGCCTCCCCTGTGCACGCGCCATGCAGGGTGCGCACCGAGCGCGCTGTAATCACCGAGTCACTGAGACTCGGGTGATCACCGATCCAAGTAAGGGGTCGGTCCCGGCCCCTTACCATGTGATCAGCTGTCAGCCAATGACAGCTGATCACATGATGTAAACAAAAGATCGGTAATCGTTTTTTTTTTCTACTCACGGGAGGGACATCGGTCCCGAAATGAAAGAGGCACATCTGCCTCATCAGTGCCACCTAATAGTGCCACCTAACAGTGCCCACAGTGCCACCTAACAGTGCCCACAAGTGCCACCTATCAATGCCCACAAGTGCCAGCTATCAATGCCCACCTGTAGTGCCAATCAGTGCCACCTAGCTGTGCTGCCTATCACTGCCACCCATCAGTGCCCATCACTGCCACCCATCAGTGGTCATCACTGCCGCCTATCAGTGCCCATCACTGCCGCCTCATCAGCGTACATCAATGAAGGAGAAAATTTACCTGTTTTAAATTTTTTATAACAAAATATAAAAAATACATTTTTTTTTTTTTTTTAAATTCAGGTTTTTACATTTTTTTAACAAAAAGTAAAAACTGCAGAGGTGATCAAATACCACCAAAATAAAGCTCTATTTGTGGTGAAAAAATGATAAAAATTTCATTTGGGTACAGTGTTGTATGAGCGCGCAATTGTCATTCAAAGTGCGTCAGCGCTGAAAGCTGAAAATTGGTCTGGATAGGAGGGGGGTTTAAGTGCCCAGTAAGCAAGTGGTTAAGGAACTCAGTCAAGTAATTGCCAGACCATTGTTCCTAACTTTTACGAACAGTCTACTGACTGGAATGGTACCAGCGGATTGGAGAAAAGCCAATGTAGCACCAATATTTAAAAAAGTTACAGACCAGTTAGCCTAACATTAATAGTATGTAAACTCTTGGCGGGGGATGATAAGGGACTATATACAAGATTTTAGTAATGAGAACGGTATCATTAGCAGTAATCATCATGGATTCATGAAGAATCCTTCTTGCCAAACCAATCTATTAACCTTCTATGAGGAGGTGAGTTGCCATCTAGATAAAGGAAGTCCCGTAGACGTGGTGTATCTGGATTTTGCAAAAGCATTTGATACAGCTCCCCATAAACTTTTACTGTACAAAGAGAGGTCTGTTGGCATGGACCATAGGGTGAGTACATGGATTGAAAACTGGCTACAGGGGCGAGTTCAGAGGGTGGTGATAAATGCGGAGTACTCGGAATGGTCCGGTGTGGTAAGTGGGGTCCCTCAGGGTTCTGTGCTGGGACCAATCCTATTTTATTTATTCATAAATGATCTGGAGGATGGGATAAACAGCTCAATCTCGGTATTTGCGGACGACACTAAGCTAAGCAGGGCAATAACTTCTCCGAAGGACAGGCCCGGATTTACTCCCTTTGCCGCCCCAAGGCCGGGCCTTTCAATGACGCCCCACACACCACACCACCAGAAAGAGCCCCCAGACATAATACGGTCAAAGACTGCAGACATGATACAAGAGATGGTCAGAGACTGCAATCATAGTACAGGAGATGGTCAGAGACGGCAGACATGATACAGGAGATGGTCAGAGACTGCAGTTCCTATGGACATTAGTAAATAATGGCCGATCGGCCCTCTCACCTGACCCAGCCATACAGCAATGGTTCCTCTGATCAGGAGTCACCTCACTCTGAATTGCCTGTGGCAACTCCGCTGGGTAGCACCAAGATCTGCATTCCTGCAATGACTCCATTCCTTTCTCCACCAGGGATGGCGCCAGGCTGTGTGGCTTTCCCTCTGGTGGCGCAGGGCAGCGAGGTTCTCTCTCTGATGGTGTTCCCCTTAGCACAGCCCTCTCCCTCTGGAGCCCTGGGTGTACTTTCCTGGGTGTAGACCCCCCCAGGACAAACCACCCCCTTCCATTAGTACAGACCCCCCCCCCCAGGACAAACCCCCCACCATTAGTACAGACCCCCCCAGGACAAACCCCCCTCCCTTCATTAGTACAGACCCCCCAGGACAAACCCCCCTCCCTTAGTACAGACCCCCCCAGGACAAACCCACCCGCCTTCCTTAGTACAGACCCCCCCCAGGACAAACCCACCCCCCTTCCTTAGTACAGACCCCCCCCAGGACAAACCCACCCCCCTTCCTTAGTACAGACCCCCCAGGACAAACCCACCCCCCTTCCTTAGTACAGACCCCCCAGGACAAACCCACCTCCCTTCATTAGTACAGACCCCCCCCAGGACAAACGCCCCTCTATTAGTACAACCCCCCCAGGACAACCCCCCTCCATTAGTACAAACCCCCCCAGGTCTACCCCCCTCCATTAGTACAAACCCCCCAGAACAACCCCCCTCCATTTGTACAAACCCCCCCCAGGACAAACCACCCCTCCCTTCATTAGTACAGACCCCCCCAGGACAAACCACCCCTCCCTTCATTAGTACAGACCCCCCCAGGACAAACCCCCCTCCATTAGTACAAACCCCCCCAGGAAAACCCCCTCTCCATTAGTACAAACCCCCCCAGGTCAACCCCCACCCCCTCCATTAGCACAGACCCCCCAAGGACAAACCGCCCCTCCCTTCATTAGTACAAACCCCCCAGGACAACCCCCCTCCATTAGTACAAACCCCCCAGGACAAACCCCCTCCATTAGTACAAACCCCCCCGGACAACCCCCCCCTTCACTAGTACAGACATCCCAGGACAACCCCCCCTCCATTAGTACAGACCCCCACCAGGACAAACCCCCCCCTTCACTAGTACAGACCCCCCAGGACAACCCCCCTCCATTAGTACAAACCCCCCAGGACAACCCCCCTTCACTAGTACAGACCCCCCAGGACAACTCCCCCTTCACTAGTACAGACCCCCCAGGACAACCCCCCCTCCATTAGTACAAACCCCCCAGGACAACCCCCCCTTCACTAGTACAGACCCCCCAGGACAACCCCCCTTCACTAGTACAGACCCCCCCAGGACAACCCCCCCTTCACTAGTACAGACCCCCCAGGACAACCCCCCCTTAACTTGTACAGACCCCCCAGGACAACCCCCCCTTCACTAGTACAGACCCCCCAGGACAACCCCCCCTTCACTAGTACAGACATCCCAGGACAACCCCCCCCTCATTAGTACAAACCCCCCAGGACAACCCTCCTTCACTAGTACAGACCCCCCAGGACAACCCCCCCTTAACTTGTACAGACCCCCCAGGACAACCCCCCCTCCATTAGTACAAACTCCCCAGGACAACCCTCCTTCACTAGTACAGACCCCCCAGGACAACCCCCCCTCCAAGTGTGTACAACAGAACAGATGCAGACAGGCACAGGCTCGGGCGGGAGTGAGAGACAGAGGAGAACATGCCCCCCCCGCCGCCGCCGCTGCCGCACAGAGACCAGCCGCTCCGATCTTCGGCGGCTGCTCTCCTTCTCTGACAGGAGGAGGGAGGAGGAACGGGCTTGAGCAGCGAAAACACAGCGGTGGCGGCGGTGACCTGCGGAGGGAGCCACCTCAGTCTGGACACAGAGGGGAGGAGGAGGGAGAGGAGCACTCTAGCGCTTCAGCGCCCCCACCTCTCTGGCGCCCAGGTGCACTGCATGCTGATGTTAGTGTGGGGGGCGGCGGCGCCGCCCCTGTACCACTGCCGCCCCGAGGCCTGGCCTCGGTGGCCTTGTGGGAAATCCGGCCCTGCCGAAGGATGTGGAAACCTTGCAAGAAGATCTGAACAAATGAATGGGGTGGGCAACTACATGAAAATTAAGGTTTAATGTAGAAAAATGTAAAATAATACATATGGGTGGCAAAAATATGAATGCAATCTATACACTGGGGGGAGAACCTCTGGGGGAATCTAGGATGGAAAAGGACCTGGGGGTCCTAGTAGATGATAGGCTCAGCAATGGCATGCAATGCCAAGCTGCTGCAAGCTAAAAAACAGAATATTGGCATGCATTAAAAAGGGAAATAATTCCAGAGATAAAATGATAATTCTCCCGCTCTACAAGACTCTGGTCCGGCCACACCTGGAGTATGCTGTCCAGTTCTGGGCACCAGTCTTCAGGAAGGAGGTGCTGGAACTGGAGAGAGTCCAGAGAAGGGCAACAAAGCTAATAAAGGGTATGGAGGATATTAGTTATGAGGAAAGGTATTACAATGTAATACTGACATATAATCACACACATGGGTTGGACTTGATGGACTTGTGTCTTTTTTTCAACCTCACCTACTATGTAACGATGTAACGATGTAACCATGTACCCAGCGCCATGATGGTTGGCTGTCTGCAGGCTGAGCCTACTTCTGTAGGGTCCGGTGCCATGTGCTTTGTGTCTAGGTCATGCCTGATACCAGGAATATGCATTTAATGCTACTACACAGCTTGTGTTATGAGAACGGTACTTGATTTCCTAACAGAGGGCTGCAGAATTCTTTTATAACAAGCAATGGGGTCTTACAACTCTCCATTGATTCCTATAAAGAAGCCAGCAGGGGGCGTCTGACCACACTAAACAAGACATGCCATAGGTTGGAGGGAGGAGCTGGAACCCCCACACTGGTGTATCAAAGAACATACTAGCTTCTAGAATAAAAAAAAAAAAAACGAGTCACCCTCTTTTTTTAAAGGAAGATACTTTTGCAAAGTCATATACAGTATATTATTACTTATTAGCTTCCTGTAATCCTGAGCAGAGCTCAGACTGGAAGAGGGTGGGAGCACCGCGAGCAAATCAGGGCTGTATTGCATTGCTCAGTGCCGTTAGTGAATATGTTTACACAATGGTGGGAGCATGATGACCGTGATGACCCACAGCATCTTTTTTAAATTCATCCAGTCAGCAGTCTAGAGGCGGGTCACTGACCAAGATGTGCCACTTAACTGCAGGGGAGGTCAATGACCTGGCAAGTATCACCACCCATTTGAAGGGAAACTGTTTTTTAGCAATTCTTCATCATATTGTGAAGTATTATTGTAGCATTGAGCTCAAAATACTTTTTTGACCTACTCTACTCTTGTGAACAAGCACATCAGGGCGAAACGCGTTTAGGGAGTGTCGTTTTTCAGGTGGAGACTACATGTATGCAGCTACTTTATTGTGAACAGATTCAAGTATAAAGAATAACTAATGATGGAGTGTGACTTTTATTTTTCTTATAATTATTGACAATGCTTCACCTGGTTAGTTGCCGTTCCTTGTGAACAAGCCCATCAGGGCGAAACGCGTTACAGGAGTGTGTTTTTTCAGGTGGAGACTACATGTATGCTTCCCCTTTATTGTGAATAGATTAAATTATAAAGATAAGCTAATGATGCAGTGTGACTCTCGTATTCTTATAATATTTGACAATGTTTCACATTGTTAGTTGCCGTTACTTGTGAACAAGCCCATCAGGGCGAAACGCATTTAAGGAGTGTCGTTTTTTTTTCGGGTGGAGACTTCATGTATGCAGCCGCTTTATTGTGAACAGGTTTAATTATCAAGATGAGCTAATTATGGAGTGCGACTCTCATCTTCTTATAATTTTTGACAATGTTTCACATGGTTATCTGCCATTTCTTATGAACAAGCCCATTAGGGCGAAACGCGTTTATGGAATGTGATTTTTTTTTAAGTGGAGACTTCATGTATGCAGCCGCTTAATTGTGAACAGATTCAATCATCAAGATGAGCTAATTAAGGATTGCGACTCTCATCTTCTTCTTATTTTTGTTTAGATGCGGCATTCATTATTCCAGATAATTCAAAACTTCGGATAAATTTGGATTCGTTACATTCACTAACAGCCAGATTTGAAAGGGAATTCTAATACCTATAATTTTAATAGTTAGTTATTATTAGTTAGTTATTCTTTAGAATTTTCGTTCTTTAGATTTTTTCGGATTTTTGAATTTACAAATTTACGAAATTACAAATTTTCGAGTTTTCGAATTTACAAATTTTTGAATCTACGAATTTTCAAATTTACGAATTTTTGAATCTACAAATTTACAAATTTACGAATTTCACAAATTTTTGAATTTACAAATTTCTGAATTTGCGAATTTTAAAATGTATAAATTTACAAATTTTTTAATTTACAAATTTTTGAATTTGCGAATTCTCAAATTTATGAATTTACAAATTTTTGAATTTACGAATTTATGAATTTACGAATGATTGAATGTAGGAATTTTTGAATTTACGAATTGCAATCATAACGAATGGCCCAAAAAAAGAAAAACAAAAAACGAATGACACGAAAATGAACACTTTTTTTCGGCAGTGCACATGTCTACCCATAAGGCCGAAATGCGTTTAAGGGGTGTAGTTTTTCAGGGTGAAGACTACATGTATGCAGTTGCTTTATTGTGCACAGATTAAATTATAAAGATGAGCTAATGATGGAGTGCGACTCTCATATTCTTATAATATTTGACAATGTTTCACATGGTTAGCTGCTGTTGCTTGTGAACAAGCCCATCAAGGCGAAACGCGTTTATAGAGTGTGGTTTTTTTCAGGTGGAGACTACATGTATGCAGCTACTTTACTGTGAACAGATTAAATGATTAGGATGAGCTAATTATGGAGTGCGACTCTCGTCTTCTTATAATTATTGACAATGTTTCACATGGTTAGCTGCTGTTGCTTGTGAACAAGCCCATCAAGGCGAAACGCGTTTATAGAGTGTGGTTTTTTTCAGGTGGAGACTACATGTATGCAGCTACTTTACTGTGAACAGATTAAATGATTAGGATGAGCTAATTATGGAGTGCGACTCTCGTCTTCTTATAATTATTGACAATGTTTCACATGGTTAGCTGCTGTTGCTTGTGAACTAGCCCATCAAGGCGAAACGCGTTTCTAGAGTGTGGTTTCTCAGGTGGAGACTACATGTATGCAGCTACTTTACTGTGAACAGATTAAATGATTAGGATGAGCTAATTATGGAGTGCGACTCTCGTCTTCTTATAATTATTTACAATGATTCACATGGTTAGTTGCTGTTCCTTATTTTCATCATTTAATTTCGCATGCAGATATTGTCAGTGCTCCCTCTAGTGGTCATAATATTTTCAGCATTTAATTTCGAATGTATATTTTGTCAGTGCTCCCTCTAGTGGTCATCTGTATATTATTTTCATCATTTACTTTCGTATGCAGATTTTGTCAGTGCTCCCTCTAGTGGTCATCTGTATAATATTTTCAGCATTTACTTTTGAATGCAGATTTTGTCAGTGCTCCCTCTAGTGGTCATCTGTATATTATTTTCATTATTCAATTTCACATGCAGATTTTGTCAGTGCTCCCTCTAGTGGTCATCTGTATATTATTTTCATCATTCAATTTCACATGCAGATTTTGTCAGTGCTCCCTCTAGTGGTCATCTGTATATTATTTTCAACATTTACTTTCGCATGCAGATTTTGTCAGTGGTCATCTGTATATTAGTATCGTTGCCCGTATGTATAAAGGGAGAAAGCGATTTAGATATACAGTATGTAGGTCACCACCCCCTTACATTATATTTAATATAATATTGATATGAGGTTTAAATGATGGTATATCTATACGTCTATGGCTCGCGTTAAAGGGCTGGTATCTAGAGGGAAAATCCTGCTGGATCATGTGAGCAGTGAGGGGACTGGATGGGAATTGCGCTTTGTGAGCGGGCGGCATAGTGCTGAAGCATCCTATAGAGGGTGACCTAGTTTTATGGCAGCGGTCACTTAAATCAGCACGCTTGCCCTGCTGCACGTCGGAACGATTTGCAATGGCTCCTCTCAGTCGTTAGTCACTTGGATTTATGTGTGGGCGTGCGGACGGATTGCTTCCTGCCTGCAGCCTGCACAATCATTCCAAGCTGTTGGACGCACTCCAAGCTAAAATGTCCCTTTTTTTTCTCCCCTTTTTATTTCTACGTTGCCAGCTGGGAAGAGGCTCCGGGAATGAACTGAAACTGCCAGGAGAGGCTCATTCGTAATGTTAGTCTATTTATAAAAGCTCATTTATAATTTAGAAGAACAAATAGAGATAAGTGGGGGGGGAGGAGGGGGGAGGCTCCTTGTGCTCGCGGTCACCTGTTCTGCTGATGAGTGTGCATTTTATCGGGAGTAGAATACTTTTTCTGGGGTTTCCTCGAAGGGCAGCTTCACTTTTTCATAGACTATATTACCAAAAGTATCGGGACACCTGCATTTACACACACATGACTTTAATGGTGTCACTGTGTGTTTTGGAAGGGACTGTTGGCTGGCCTCCTGCCCACAGACTATGGCCTAGAAGAGACTGAGAGACTTGGGTACAAAATGGCATTGAGATAATGTAATGTAATGCTACATCCCTTCTCCCCATCCCCCCCTCTTGTTGCTGTGTTTAATTGTGTTGGGTCATGGCACGTAGACAAAGGTCTGGAGACACCTCCCAGCAGGGTATGTGTAAGGAGGTGCTGCCTGCTTATCATAATACCTTTATGTGTTTCAACTGTAGTTTCTGTTTTCATGTACAAGTGTTGAGTTCCTATTGGTTCTACCTTGTCCTCTACCCCCTCTATGACAAGGCTAAGAGGTGTGTCCCTAACTGTGTTTAAAGGTGTATGTTTTTGTATTTAATAGACAGTTTATGCTCTGCATGTTTAACCCTCAACACTTGTGTGGCTTGTCTCGTGATTGAAGGGTTAAGGGCTGGTTATGGCGAGTCTGCAGGCTTTGGGTGCGTTTGGAGGACAGGAGACACAGGTCTGGTGGAGGTGCCCAGCAGAGGTATCCGAGATCCATCACAGTGGTGGCAGCGGTGGGATGTCTCCTGCAGTCCGGGACATCCAAACCACCACCAGGATTCAAGATCCGGTCAGCCACCGAGGAGCGATACGGGGACCGGCCAGCATGAATGCGGAGTTCAGGAGGAGGCTGCAAGGCATGCGGAAGCAACATCGGGGACCAGCGACAGAGCACACCATGCTCAGCTGGGGGGATGTGATCCGCCGGCAACTCTGGCAAGAGACGCTAAGCCACGAGTAACACCATCAGGGGAAGATCCTTCCCTCCTCCACGGAAATGTACTGGACGCAGTACCATGCGCGAAAGGTGTCCCCGAGGGAACGACCGCAAGATGAGTGGAAGACGGAGCTTGGAAGATTGGCCCGGGAGGAGATGAGGCTGGACACCAGCTACAGAGCCCTCCGGTGGTTTGCCACTCAACTGTGGCCAGGTACAGCAGATGGCAGCCCGACAGAAGGCGTTGGCTATGGCGGCGTGGGGCTGCTCCATCAAAAAATGTATGGAGACCCAGACTTTAGGAGCGACGAGGAGTGACGGCTGGAAGACATCCTGGACTTCCGAGATGAGGTGCTGTACCTCCCCGAAGAGGCATGTGACCTGGAGGAATTGGAGTTCCTGGTTGAGCAGGAATGGGAGCTCGAGATTGCTTACAAGCGGCTGTTTAACGGTGATCAGCAGCCCGGCATGGCTCCCATTGCCTGGGACTGTCCGGGAGAAATAGCGGACAGTCACAAAGATGCGGAGCAAATGGGGCCAGGTGTGCCCCTACATTTTCCCGTCCGAACCACAATGGAAGAAGCGGCGATGATACAGAGGACACTGCGAGTGCTAGAAGGCCGGAACACATCAGAGGTTCCCCAGGCAGCGAGACAAGCTAATAGCATAAAAGTCTCGGAAGGGTGAGTTGAGACGGGCGCTGGAAGGCTGGAAGATGGTGATCAACAGCAAGTCCAGAGTATCGTATCCGGTGCCCCAGCAGAAGCGCTGGCTACGAGGCAGGGCGCCACTGGCCTCTGCCCACCCTCAGAGTTAGATCCAGGGAGTCTGAGGGATGACCTCAGTGAGCTGTTTCCCCAGCAGCAGATATTCCCACCAGGAGTGGAGAAAGCAATTCTCCCTCCCAAACACTTGGAGCCTACCCCAGTGTTTATATCCCCAGAAGAAGCGCTGGCAATGGAGCAGAGCGCCGCTGGCCTCTGCCCACCCTCAGAATTGGATCCGAAGAGTCCGAGAGATGATCTTCGTGAGTTGTTTCCCCAGCAGCAGATATCCCCACCGGGAGTGGAGAAAGCAATTCTCCCTCCCCAGCAATTGGACACTACCCCAATGTTTATCTCCTCAGCAGAAGCGCTGGCTATGGGGCAGAGTGCCGCTGCCCCTGCCCAACTCTCAGTATGTTTTTGGAAAGTGGCTCACCTGCTTGTTTGTATGCGGAATGCTGAGGAGACATGGCCTTTGCATGATTTAAGCAATTTGTGAAATCAGTCTGTTTCTTCCCACCCTGGGATGCCTCTTCTCTGATCGTCCTCTCAAGATTCAGTGATACACCCCCCCTCTCCTTAAAGGGAAAACAACTATCCAAGCAACAAAAATCTCTTTGTTTTCCAGGATTACACTTATTACTTTTCATTTAAATTTATCGTATATATCTCTACACAACTACTTGGGGCCTGCTCTTTTTCCTCTCGGTTGAGGAGGGTTGGGGTTGGAGTATTCCCAGGAGCACAAAGGCCTCACATTGTTCCGCCGAGCCGTTACACTCCAATTACAGTTCCCGGAATCTACACGTGATCACATTGTGCCATTCTCAAAGGCCCTGACGAAGCGGCCTCGTCCGCGAAACGCGTAGCCTATAGCTCTGTTAAAATCGGGGATTTGCACACCCTGAATCCATTTCAACCGTATTAACTGTAATGTATTATTAACTGTTTTTATACTAAATAAAATTAGATAATGTATTTTCTCATTAGTTGTTTTTCATCTATTTATACTTCTTAGAGGCACAATTAAAGTCCCATTCAGTTCTATATACCCTTTTAGGAACACATTTGCATATATTTACGGGATGGTGCCTCTATAGAAGGGATGGTATTTTCGCGCTCGCCCCACTCCGACACATATCCCCACCGGGAGTGGAGAAAGCAATTCTCCCTCCCCAGAAATTGGACACTACCCCAATGTTTATCCCCCCAGCAGAAGCGCTGGCTACGGGGCCCATCCCTCAGTATGTTTTTGGAGGGTTTGGGAGACAGCCCCTGTCAGAAGTTGCCCCAGTGGCTGGTAACAGAACCGAGAGGGAAAAAAACCCTTCCCCCTCTCCAGCGGTTGAACTCTACCTTTGTATATGTCACCCCAGCAGAAGTGCTGGCTATGGGGCAAAGCGCTGTCGGTCTCTGCCCAGCATCACAAAAAGAGATGGAGGGTCCGGGAGATAGTCCCTGCAAGATACCTCCCCAGCGGCTGGTAACTACACCAGGAGAAAAGCAAATACCTTTTCCTCCCCAACGGCTTAGCACTACCAGCTTATGCTCCCTACCAGCTGAAGCACTGGCATCGGGGCAGAGGATTATTCAGCTCCCCCCAATACTTGTTGCTGTGTTTAATTGTGTTGGGTCATGGCACGTAGACATAGGTCTGGAGACATCTCCCAGCAGGAAATGTGTAAGGAGGGGCTGCCTGCTTATCATAATCCCTTTATGTGTTTCAACTGTAGTTTCTGTTTCCATGTACAAGTGTTGAGTTCCTATTGGTTCTTCCTTGTCCCCTACACCGTCTATGACAAGGCTAAGGGGAGTGTCCCTAACTGTGTTTAAAGGTGTATGTTTTTGTATTTAGTAGACAGTTTATGCTCTGCGTGTTTAACCCTCAACACCTGTGTGGCTTGTCTCCTGATTGAAGGGTTAAGGGCTGGTTATGGCGAGTCTGCAGGCTGCGGGTGCGTTTGGAGGACAGGAAACACAGGCCTGGTGGAGGTGCCCAGCAGAGGTATCCGAGATCCGTCACAAATGGCATCCCAGTCTTAGTCCGTAGGGTTCAATATTGAGTTGGCCCACCCTTATTATTGGGTTATTTTCTCTCCAGGTTGAATTTTCTTTATAGAGGGAGTCACGAACGTACTACAATATCGCCTCTAGATGGCACTGATGATCATAGGAAATACTTATTTAACATGATTGTCAGCTCCATCTAGTGGTAGTGTGTGGTGGTGATCCGGAGGATGATTATTCCCTTTAATAACGTCCATTAAAGTTTAAATGCCTATTTGACTCTTTTTGAGTGAAGAGTCTACCAACAATACAAAAGTATTGGGACACCTGCCTTTACACACACACATGAACTTTAATGGCATCCTAGTCTTAGTCCCTAGGGTTCAATATTAAGTAGGCCCACCCTTTGCAGCTATAACAGCTTCAACTCTTCTGGGAAGGCTGTCCACAAGGTTTAGGAGTGTGTCTATGGGAATATTTGACCATTTTTCCAGAAGCGCATTTGTGAGGTCAGGCACAGATGTTGGATGAGAAGGCCTGGCTCAAAGTCTCCACTCTAATTCATCCCAAACGTGTTCTATCGGGTTGAGGTCAGGACTCTGGGGAAGGCCAGTCAAGTTCCTCCACCCCAAACACACTCATCCCTTCCTTTAAGGAAGTAATAATGGAGGGGTGGTGCTAGGTTGGTCTAGAGAGTAGGGTTAACCCACATCCCCAAGGAAAAAATTTCCCTATGTATTCCTTTAAGGAAGGACCAACCCCAAACTGTTCCCACAAAGTTGGAAGCATGAAGTTGTCTGAAATGTCTTGGTATGCTGAAACCTTAAGAGTTCCCTGGAAGGCCAGTCAAGTTCCTGCACCCCAAACTCACTCATCCATGTCTTTATGGACCTTGCTCTGTGCACTGGTCCAAATCATTTTGTGGAGGGGGGATTATGGTGTGGGGTTGTTTTTCAGGGGTTGGGCTTGGCCCCTTAGTTCCAGTGAAGGGAACTCTTAAGGCGTCAGCATACCAAGACATTTTGGACAATTTCATGCTCCCAACTTTGTGGGAACAGTTTGGGGATGGTCCCTTCCTCTTCCAACATGACTGCGCACCAGTGCACAAAGCAAGGTCCATAAAGACATGGATGAGCGAGTTTGGGGTGGAAGAAGTCTGTCCTGACCTCAACCCGATAGAACATCTTTGGGATGAATTAGTGCGGAGACTGCGAGCCAGGCTTTCTCGTCCAACCGTTCCTGACCTCACGAATGCGTTTCTGGAAGAATGATCAAACATTCCCATAGACACACTCCTAAACCTTGTGGACAGCCTTACCAGAAGAGTTGAAGCTGTTATAGCTGCAAAGGGTGGGCCAACTCAATATTGAACCCTACGGACTAAGACTGGGGTGCCATTAAAGTTCATGTGTGTGTAAAGGCAGGCATCCCAATACTTTTGTATTGTTGGTAGACTCTTTACTCAAAAAAAAACTTTAATGGACGCTTTTAAAGGGAATAAATATCCTCCAGATCACCACCACACACTACCACTAGATGGAGCTGACAATCATGGTAAATAAGTATTTCCTATGATCATCAGTGCCATGTAGAGGCTATATTGTAGTACTTTCCTGACTCGCTCTATAAAGAAAATTCAACTTGGAGAGAAAATAACCCAATAACATTTTATTTGGTCCCTATTTGCACAAAACAAATGTACATGCAGTGTCACAGGACAGGATACTCTGCAGATTTGTATAAATACATCACTAAGTGGTGAAATTATGTCCTCATATTAGCATGTGGTAATCCCCTGTAGCGCAGTGCTCAGACTGAAAGAGGAAGAACTGTGAGCTAATTAGGGCTCTGTTGCATTGTGCAATACTATCAATGAACAGGCTGGCGGGACAGCACAAGGGTGACTCAACATCCTCTCCTATTGTCCAGTCAGTAGGCTGGAGGCGGGATCTTGACCAAGTTGTACCGTTTGACCGCAGTGGAGGTCAGGACCTGGCAGGTAAGGCAGATATATACACCAATCAGCCATAACATTTTGACCACTGACATGTAAAGTGAATAACATTGATTATCTCTTTACAATGGCATCTTAAAGTGGGTGGGATATATTAGGCAGCAGGTGAACATGTTGTCCCTGAAGTTGATGTGTTGAAAGCAGAACAAATGGGCAAGCATAAGGATTTGAGTGACTTTGGCAAGGACCAAATTGTAATGGGTAGACGATTGGGTCAGAGCAACTCCAGAACTGCAGTTTTTGTGGCATGTTCCCAGTCTGCAGTGGTCAGGACTGACCAAAAGTGGTCCAAGGAAAAATAAAATGGCCAACCTGTGACAGGGTCATGGGCAACCAAGGCTCATAGATGGACATGGGGTGCGAAGGCTGGCCTGTGTAGTCCAATCCAATAGAAGAGCCGCTATAGCTCAAACTGATGAAAAAGTTCATCCTGGTTCCGATAGAAAGGTGTCAGAACACACAGAGAGCATTGCAGTTTGTTGTGTATGGGGCTGTGTAGGCACAGACTGGTCAGGGAGGCCATGCTGACCTGAGTCCACAGCCAAAAGTGCCTACAATGGGCAAGTGAGCATCAGAACTGGAATGGAGAAAAGGAAGAAGAAGGCCTGGTTTGAATTCAAGAATGGTTTGAGGAACACAACAAATAGTTCAAGGTGTTGACTTGACCTTCTCCAGATCTTGATTTAATAGAGCAGCAGTCTCCAAACTGTGTTCAAATGTGGCCCTTTGCTTGCCTTTATCTGGCCCTTGGGGCACTATTTTTCATCCAATGTCACTAACAATGGGGCACTATTCCTCCCACTGACACCACCGATAGGGTACAATTCCTTCCATTGAGACCACTGATGAGGCACAATTCCTTCCATTGACACCAACGATGGGGCACAATTCCTTTCATTGACACAATTCCTTCCATTGACACCAAGGGGCACTATTTCTGCCATTGACATCAATGATGGGGCACTATTCTTTTTATTGACACCGATGATGGGGCATAATTCCTTTTATTGATACCAACAATGGGCCACTATTCCTCCCACTGACACCAACATAGGCGCACTATTCCTCCCATGGACACCATCAAAAGTGCACAATTCCTCCCACTGACACAATTGATGGGGCACTATTCCTTCCATTGACACCAAAGATGGGGCAAAATTCCTTCTATTGATACCAACAATGAAGCAATATTCTTCCTACTGACACCAATGAAAGGGCACGATTCCTCCCACTGACACCAACGATGGGGCAGAATTCTTTCAATTGACTCCAAGGATAGATCACTATTACTCCAACTGACATCAACAATGGGGCAATATGCCTTACACTGACATCAATGATGAGTCCTCCCACTGACACCAAAGATGGGGCATTGTTTACTCTCACTGGGCGACCAGGGCATTTTCTATTCCCAGTGGCTCTAGTCCGGCCCCCCTAAAGCCTAAAGGACAGTAAACTGGCCCTTTGTTTAGAAAGTTTGAAGATCCCTGTGATAGAGCATATGTGGGATGGGATGTAAAAACAAGTCCGATCCATGGAGGCCCCACCTTACAACTTAAAGGACTTAATGGATCTGCTATTGAAGCCTTGGTGCCAGATGCCACAACATACCTTCAGAGGTCTAGTGGAGTCCATGGTGGGTGGTCATAATGCTATGGCTGATCGGTGTATAAGCCCATGGTTTGCCGGGAGCTCAGCTTTAAATGATTAACTTTATAACAAGAGCACAATGCCCGGGACTAGCTGTAAGATGTGGGTGGAGAACAGCAGAAGTTACAAAAGCCGGGATCAAGGTTTCTGCTTCGGTGGAACGAAATCTGGATTTCCCAGCTGGACTTTAAAAGCAGAAGAATCGATGAAGGCAGATGTCTGTAACAGAGATTTCTGACTCGTCGGCCCGATCAATGAATTTTTTTTTTCTCTCTCTCTCTCGGAGCGGGGATGTGTAGATCTTCCAAGAAGAATAGGAAGGTCGTTTGAAAGAGACAAAAAGAAGTGACCCTCTGGGATTTCAGCCTCGTTACAGGAAATGAGGATGGATGCTGTGACTCGGAGACCCAGCCTGCCTCATTACCGTAGCACTAAACCGTATGGATTTTTAACTAGCTCCAGTGGAGGAGAAATTATATGTCACTCCATCCAAGAAGAAGAGTGTACGGGGACAACCTCGTGTCACCAGCCGACCCTCCCAAGTGTTCATTGTGTCCACACTGGCAACAACTAAGAAACATGGTTTCCGAAACCCACACCTACAGTGCCTTGAAAAAGTATTCACACCCCTTGAAATTTTCCACATTTTGTCATGTGACAACCAAAAACATAAATGTATTTTATTGGGATTTTATGTGATAGACCAACACAAAGTGGCACATAATTGTGAAGTGGAAGGAAAATGATAAATGGTTTTTAAAATGTTTTACAAATAAATATGTGAAAAGTGTGGCGTGCATTTGTATTCAGCCCCCCCAATAGTCAATACTTTGTAGAACCACCTTTCACTGCAATTACAGCTGTGAGTCTTTTTGGGGATGTCTCTACCAGCTTTGCACATCTAGAGAGGGACATTTTTGCCCATTCTTCTTTGCAAAATAGCTCAAGCTCTGTCAGATTGGATGGAGAGCGTCTGTGAACAGCAATTTTCAAGTCTTGCCACAGATTCTCAATTGGATTTAGGTCTGGACTTTGACTGGGCCATTCTAACACATGAATATGCTTTGATCTAAACCTTTCCATTGTAGCTCTGGCTGTATGTTTAGGGTCGTTGTCCTGCTGGAAGGTGAACCTCCGCCCCAGTCTCAAGTCTTTTACAGACTCTAACAGGTTTTCTTCTAAGATTGCCCTGTATTTGGCTCCATCCATCTTCCCATCAACTCTGACCAGCTTCCCTGTCCCTGCTGAAGAAAAGCATCCCCACAACATGATGCTGCCACCACCATGTTTCACAGTGGGGATGGTGTGTTCAGGGTGATGTGCAGTGTTATGCCGCGTACACACGGTCGGACCTTTCGAGCGGATTTGTCCGACGGTTGCCGACAGAACAAATCCGGCGGACAATCCAATCGTGTGTGGGCTTCACCAGACCTTCAGCAGACTTTTCCAGTCGCAAATCTGACGGACTTTAGATTTGAAACATGCTTCAAATCTTTACGTCGTAACTCCGCCGGACCCAGAAATCCGCTCGTCTGTATGCTAGTCCGACGGACAAAAAACGACGCTAGGGCAGCTATTGGCTACTGGCTATCAACTTCCTTATTTTAGTCCGGTGTACGTCATCACGTACGAATCCGTCCGACTTTGGTGTGATCATGTGTAGGCAAGTCCGGTCGTTAGAAAGTCTGTTAAAAGTCCGCCAAAAGTCATTCGAAAGTCTGTCGGACGGGCTGTCGGACTTTTGTAGCTGAAAAGTCCGACCGTGTGTACACGGCATTAGTTTTCCACCACAAACATAGCGTTTTGCTTTTAGGCCAAAAAGTTCAATTTTGGTCTCATCTGACCAGAGCACCTTCTTCCACAGGTTTGCTGTGTCCCCCACATGGCTTCTCGCAATCTACAAACAGAACTTCTTATGGCTTTCTATTCAACAATGGCTTTCTTCTTGCCACTCTTCCATAAAGGCCAGATTTGTGGAGAGCACGACTAATAGTTGTCCTGTGGACAGATTCTCCCACCTGAGCTGTGGATCTCTGCAGCTCCTCCAGAGTTACCATGGGCCTCTTCGCTGCTTCTCTGATGAATGCTCTCCTTGCCCGGCCTGTCAGTTTAGGTGGACAGCCATGTCTTGGTAGGTTTGCAGTTGTGCCATACTCTTTCCATTTTCGGATGATGGATTGAACAGTGCTCCGTGAGATGTTCAAAGCTTGGGATATTTGTTTATGACCTAACCCTGCTTTAAACTTCTCCACAACTTTATCCCTGACCTGTCTGGTATGTTCCTTGGCCTTCATGATGCTGTTTGTTCACTAAGGTTCTCTAACAAACCTCTCTGGGCTTCACAGAACAGCTGTATTTATACTGAGATTAAATTACACACAGGTGGACTCTATCTACTAATTAGGTGACTTCTGAAGTCAATTGGTTCCACTAGATTTTAGTTAGGGGTATCAGAGTAAAGGGGGCTGAATACAAATGCACGCCACACTTTTCACATATTTATTTGTAAAGACTTTTAAAACCATTTATCATTTTCCTTCCACTTCACAATTATTAGTAAAATCCTAATAAAATACATTTACGTTTTTGGTTGTAACATGACAAAACGTGGGAAGGGAGGACCCTCACCTTGCCGACATCCAAAATATATATATATAAGGATTGAGAGACTTTAAAAAAATAGGTGGTCTTCTCCTCTCATTATGTGCCCACAAAGTCCACCTATTTTTTGAGTCTCCCAATCTTAATATATGACAAAACGTGGGAAATTTCAAAGGGTATGAATACTTTTTCAAGGCACTGTATCTATGTTATGTAGGAATGAGCATAGTTGGGAGCTTCCTATTGCTCAAAATGTCGGTGAAAAACTGATTTCGCCAACATTTTGCCATTAAATCATTGGGGGTCAGTGGTCATGGGGATGGAGCACACATAATACACTCTAATGCCGCGTACACACGAGCGGACTTTACGGCAGACTTTGCCCGGCGGACGGGATTTCGTCAGACAATTTGATCGTGTGTGGGCTCCAGCGGACTTTGTTTTCTCAAAAGTTGGACGGACTTAGATTTGAAACATGTTTTAAATCTATCCGTCGAACTCGAGTCCGGTCAAAAAGTCCGCTTGTCTGTATGCTAGTTCGACGGACAAAAAGCCACGCTAGGGCAGCTATTGGCTACTGGCTATGAACTTCCTTGTTTTAATCCGGTCGTACGTCATCATGTACGAATTCGACGGACTTTGGTGGATTGTGTGTAGGCAAGTCTGTTCATTCAAAAGTCCGTCATAAAGTCATTGATCATTCTTCCAGAAGTGCATTTTTGAGGTCAGGCACTGATGTTGGATGAGAAGGCCTGGCTCGCAGTCTCCGCTCTAATTCATCCCAAAGGTGTTCTATCGGGTTGAGGTCAGGACTCTGTGCAGGCCAGTCAAGTTCCTCTAAACTCGCTCATCCATGTCTTTATGGACCTTGCTTTGTGCACTGGTGCGCAGTCATGTTGGAACAGGAAGGGGCCGTCCCCAAACTGTTCCCACAAAGTTGGGAGCATGAAATTGTCCAAAATGTCTTGGTATGCTGAAGCCTTAAGAGTTCCCTTCACTGAAACTAAGGATCCAAGCCCAACCCCTGATAAACAACCCCACACCATAATCCCCCCTCCACCAAATGATTTGGACCAGTGCACAAAGTAAGGTCTATAAAGACATGGATGAGCGAGTTTGGGGGTGGTCTATTGTTGCTGGTGATGGTGGGTTTATTGTTGATAGGTGAATCTATTGTTGCTGGGGGGGATCTATTGTTGTTGGCTGCATAGGATCTATTTTACTGCTTTTCTTGTTATCACTATCAAATTACATACAAATGACTTCCATACAAATTACTTGTTTCTGTATTCTCTAAAGGGGGGTACTGGAAGATGGTTAGGGGGTGGAACCAAGGGATGGTGCTCGGAGGTGGGTAGGGGGTGGAACCAAGGGACAATGCTCGGAAGTGGGTAGGGGGTGGAACCAAGGGATGGTGCTCGGAGGTGGGTAGGGGGTGGAACCAAGGGATGGTGCTCGGAGGTGGGTAGGGGGTGGAACCAAGGGATGGTGCTCAGAAGTGGGTAGGGGCGGAGACAAGGGGTGACTCAGAAGGAGGGAGTACCTGCACCTATTCTCTGAGATAAAAAGCCCTGGTTTCAGTTATAGAACAATTTCAGCAGTGCACTACAATGAAACAATTTGAATTGGTACAGTAGACTTACCGAGCATGCCTTTGTTGGAGTCAGACAGGCACATGTCCTTCTCTGCACTGGGCAAAACAAATCCAACTACAAAAATTTCTACCCCATCTGCCATGAGGGCAAGTCCTAGCACAAAATAGAGGGTCCACTGAAATCGTCCATGTCCACATTCTTGAAGGATCATCTCATACTGCTGAGCCAGCTCTTCCTCGTCCTTCCTCCTTTGTCCTTCCAGATCAGCAAAGTCTTTGAACTCAGTAACAAGTTCTTGGTTATCAGTGAGGTGATCTCCTTTCATGGAATCAGCCCTAGGAATGCCTTGATACTCTCCCTCGTAAATTTCATCATCCTCATCGTGGCCTTCAGTGGCATCGCTAGACCCTCCCTCGTCATCGTTAAGAGGATCTCCTCGGTAGTATCCGTCCTGTGGTGGGTAGTCATCATCATCATCTTCTTCGAATCGAGTGTAGGAACGTTTCGTGTATTCATCTTGCACCTTATCCACGCTTTTCCCAACTTTCTTGGCTGCATGTTTCTTAACCTCCTTGGCTATGTCTTTGGCTCCTCGTATAAAAGCAGTCCGATCTCTGAATGCTTCATCCATGGTGACCAGCACAAGATATATTAACTATTATCTGGTGGAAAGTAATCGTAAAGACGAAGGTGCTATTTTTCTACAGCTTCTTACAATTCCTATAGAACTAATGTTTCAGAACTACAAAGGATGGACAGCAACCTACAATAGTATTGATGAAGCTAAGGGCATCCCACAATATTTGAAAGCTGGACCACTTGCAGGAAAAACCATGAGATACTTTTGGCAATGCTAGGAATTCTGCAGAAACATGTTTTTCAGGAAAGTAATTTTGTATGTGATGGTCAAACCTTGACAGATCCCTCAGCCCCTGGAAAAAAATACAAGAAAAATCAAAAGAGATGTTTGAAGCATCTGTTACATTTCAAAAAATAATTACAGTGAGAACGTTGCAATCGAATTTTAAACAACATTTTCATAGATATTTTCTTAAATTAACATTTTGAAAATTTCTAAAACTTACACTTGCATTTTTAAAATGTTTAAAACTTAAAAAAATGTATACTAGTTTACAGTATACAGTTTTTTAAAAAAAAAAAACAGGTGCAAGCCAGGACCACTCCCACACTTTTTTTAATCCATAAAAAAATTAGGATGAAGAGAAGCTTAAGAAGTCATGTGACCCTGTATGAAGCACAACCTTGTGTAGAGACAGTACTGTCACCTGACCTTTAGAGCTTGGAAGAGATTAGGAGGTAAGATGAGGAAAAGACCCTGGCCTGTTGTTAGTAAAAGCTCAGGGGCTCCTGACCTGCGGAGGTTAAAATCCTAGATAGATAGATAGAGGCAAATGACTTATAGAAAGTGTAATGTGAGATAGAAAGCATTATCTGATCTGTACAGTGGCTCAGAGAGATAGTTAAAGATCACATATGTCAAACACAAGGCCGTGGGTCGAATCACACTGTGCATATAGCACCTCTAAACCCTGCACTCTGTTCACTACCTCCCCCTGAACTTTGCACTCTGTACATAATGCATTTCTGAACCCTGCACTCTGTACATAGTGAACCCTGCTTTCTGTACTTAACACACCCCTGAACTCTGCGCTCTGTACATAACACACTTCTGAACTCTGCAATCTCTACATAGTATAATCCTGAATTCTGCACTCTGTACTTAACCACTTCAATACCAGGCACTTAGACACCTTCCTGCCCAGGCCAATTTTTTATCATTTTGTTCCCACAAATAGAGCTTACTTTTGGTGGTATTTGATCACCTCTGCGGTTTTTATTTTTTGCGCAACAAATAAAAAAAGACCGAAAATTTTGAAAAAAAACAAGTTTTTCTTTGTTTCTGTTAAAACTTTTTGTAAATAAGTAAGTTTTCTTCTTCAATGATGGGCACTGATATGGCTGCACTGACGGGCACTGATACGGCGGCACTGATGGGCACCGATGAGGTGGCACCAATGAGGTGGCATTGATGAGGTGGCACTGACGGGCACTGATGATGGGCACTGATAGGTGGCACTGATGGGCACTGATAGGTGGCACTGATGGGCACTGATAGGTGGCACTGGTATGTGGCACTGATGGGCACTCATAGGTGGCACGGATGGGCACTTATAGGCGGCACTGATGGGCACTCGTAGGTGGCATTGATGGGCACTCGTAGGTGGCATTGATGGTTACTTATGGGTGGCACTGATAGTTGGCACTGATGGGCATGGATGGGCACTGATGGGCATGGATGGGCACTGACAGGTGGCATGAATAGACACTGATGGGTGGCACTGATGGCACTGCTTGTTTGCAGTGATGCCCCTAAGGGTGGCATTGCTGGGCACTGATTGGCACAGATTTGGCACACTGGGCACATGTGGATGGCCATGGGGTACATACCTGGCCATCCACATGTTGCCCCTTCCCTGGTGGTCCTAGTGGCGATCCCTGGTGGTCCAGTGTGGTGATCTGCGGGGGGGCTGCGCTGATAAACAATCAGCGCAGACCCCCCCGCCAGGAGAGCCGCCGATCGTCTCTCCTCTACTCGCGTCTGTCAGACGCGAGTGAGGAAGAGCCGATCAACGGCTCTTCCTATTGACAGCGTGATCAGCCGTGATTGGACACGGCTGATCACGTGGTAAAGAGCCTCCGCCGGAGGCTCTTTACCAAGATCGGTGTAGCGGTGTGTCAGACTGACACACCGCTCCACCGATCGCCGCGATGCGCGCCCCCGGGGGCGCGCTGCGGCATGTTATCCCGCTGGACGTCATATGACGTCCAGTCAGGATAACAGAACCGCTTCCCCGACGTCAATCCGCCATAGGGCGGGCGGGAAGTGGTTAATGCACTACTAAACCCTGCACTCTGTACACTACACCTCCCTGAACTTTGCACTCTGTACATAACACACTTCTGAACTCTGCAATCTCTACATAGTATAATCATGAATTCTGCCCTCTGTACTTAATGCACTACTAAACTCTGCACTCTGTACTCTACACCTCCCTGAACTTTGCACTCTGTACATAACAAACAGCTAAACCCTGCACTCTGTATGTAGTGAACCCTGCACTCTGTACTTAATGCACCCCTGAACTCTGCACTCTGTACATAACACACCCCTGAACTCTGCATTCTATATATTACACACTCCTGAACTCTGCAATCTCAATGTAGCATAATCCTGAACTCTGCACTCTGTATGTAACGCACTACTGAACCCTGCACTCTGTACACTACACCCCCTTGAACTTTGCACTCTGTACACTCTGCTGCAGTTGCTGTCCGGGTTGGTGAGTGTTGTTAGCTAACCATCCATACTCATAAACAACATTTTTGAGAATTTTTTTCTCTAGAGTACAGTTTTTCACATCTTTCTATATATATATTCCATAGGAATGCTTACCGCATCCGCTCCTGACGAGTGGGAAAACCCCACGAAACGCGTAGAGCTTTACTTAATGCAGCAGTTACACTCCACATGGACTGATATTCATTCATCCATTACTAGTATACTCTATGATGTTTTTATATTAATTGACAGATGTGCAGATATCATGTGGGCGCATGTGCCAGCAACGGGCATGGTGCCTGTGGCACGTGCATGCCCCCCCCTTTTTTAATTATTTATACATCTACTATTCTGACCATGTGTTGTTATGCATGTACTGTTCTTACTTATGTAAGAGTAACAGTAATGAATGCAAGAAAAGGAGTTGGGACTTTATATGAAGCAGTTGAATAGTGGAGGAGGGTTAATATAAAGTATTTTATTTATTATTAACATTGATCTCAAAACATCAAACCATTGTTCATTTTATATATATATATATACACATGGAGCGTGCAGAGGCTGAGCAAAATAAGTAAGAACAGTACATGCATAACAACACATGATCAGAATAGTAGATGTATAAATAAGTAAAAAAAGAGGGCGCATGCTCGTGCCACAGGCACCATGCCCGTCGCTGGCACATGCACCTACGTGATATCTGCACATCTGTCAATTAATATAAAAACATCATAGAGTATACTAGTAATGGATGAATGAATATCAGTCTGTGTGGAGTGTAACTGCGGCATCAAGTAAAGCTCTACGCGTTTCGTGGGTTTTCCCACTCGTCAGGAGCGGATGCGGCAAGCATTCCTATGGAATATATATAGAAAGATGTGAAAAAAATTCTCAAAAATGTTGTTTATGAGTATGGATGGTTAGCCAACAACACTCACCAACCCGGACAGCAACTGCAGCGTGGGGAAGCTGGCACAGGGCCGGCCAAGAACACAACCCCATCACGGGAGCTGAGGCGGCATAGTACAGGGATGCAACATCAAATGGTATAAGAGCGTGTAAAAAATGGATGAGATCTCCATGTGGCAAAAAATTGGGGTATACTTGATGAAGCAGGAGTATCTAGGAACGAAGTATTGCATATGTGTATAAATTATAACAATAACATGTTCTGAGTGGTAGAAGTAATTTTATATAAGGCACTCCTGAACCCTGCACTCTGTACTTAACACACCACTGCACTCTGTACATACAGTAACACACTCCTGAACCCTGCACTCTGTATGTAGCACACACCGGATACAACTGGCCCTTTGAGGGCAACCATACTGCTGATGCGGCCCCCGATGAAATTGAGTTTGAGACCCCTGTTGTAGATAGTAAAAGCACGTACTAAGTTAACTGATGTAGAAATATTTTAAATTTAGATAGAACCACCACACCTGTACAGAACCTTATATGAAGTTTAGATAAGACCTGTCCTGTAGAAAGAAGAAGCTAAGAGAGTAGCTGCTGACCTGTAGTGATTAAAATTTTAGATGTGTGTGGGCATATGACCTTAGAGAGAGGGAGATTAGACAGAGGCAACCAATTTATAAAAAGCAGATATTTAAATAGGTAGAAGGAACTGACATGCATATAGCTGAAACTCATACAGAGGCACCTGACCTGTAGGAGCAGTATCTTAGAAATGGATGATTGTAAATAGTGAAAGCCTATACAGATGCTGCTGATCTGTAGAGAACAGAAACTAAGTTATTGGCATCCGACCTGTAGAAACTAGCCTGAAATAGAATCTAACCACCTGACTTGTAGGGAATAGAGCTCATATAGAGACATCTGACATAGAGCGAGCAGAAGCTCAGACTGAGGTGCCTGACCAATAGAAAAAGAAGCTCAAATGGAGGCACCTAACCTGTAGAGAGCAGTAGCTTGGATAGAAGCCCCAGACTTTAGAGAATATGACTCAGATACAGGTCCCTGACCTGTAGAAAGTAGAAGCTCAGACGGAGGCACCTGATCCATAGAGAACAATCTCAGATGGAGGCACCTGACCTGTAGAAACTAGAAGCCCAGACAGAGCCATCTGATCTGTAGAGAAGAATCTCAGACAGAGGCACCGGACCTGTAGAGAGTAGAAACACAGATAGAGGCATCTGACATACAGCAAGCAGATGTTACGTTATAGCTACCTGACCCGTAGCTAGAAGGACCCAGAGGCACCAGATTTGTAGAGAGAAGAAGCTCAGAAAGAGGCATCTGATTGCAGAAAAAATTAGCTTAGAGACACCTTACTGGTAGAGAAGAGAAGCTAAGACAAAGATGTCTGACCTGTAGAGAGCAATAGATCAGACAAAGATACCTGACCTGTAGAGAGCAGAGGCACCTAACTGATAGAGAGCAGAAGCTCAGATGGAGCTACTGAACCTGTACAGAGCAGTAGCTAAGATAGGAGCACCTGAACTTGTAGAAACTAGAAACTAGATAGGGGCATTTGAGCTATAGAAAGCAGAAACTCAACCTGCAGTAAGCAAAAGCTCAGATGGAGGCATCTAACCTGTAGCAGAAGCTCCAGTAGAGGCACCTGACCTATTGAGAGAAGTAACTCAGATAGAGGCACCTGACCAGTAGAGAACAGAAGCTCAGAGAGAGACATCTGACCTATAGAAATCAGAAACTCAGACGCATCTGACCTGTAGTGTGCAGAATCTCAGGCAGAGGCACCCAACCTGTAGTAGGTAGAATCTCCAGTAGAGTTACCTGACTTATAGAGAAAAGTAGCTCAGGCGGAGGTGCCTGATCCATAGAGAACAGAAGCTCATATAGAGGCATCTATAGAAAGCAGAAACTCAAACTGAAGCACCTGACCTGTAGAGAACAGAAGCTCAGATGTAGGCACCTGAATTGTAGGTAACAGAGTCTCGGACGTAGGCACCTGACTTCTAGGGAACAGAGGCTCAAACGTAGGCACCAGAGCTGTAGAAAACAGAGTCTCATATGTAGGCACATGGCCTGTAAAGAACAGATGTTCAGATGTAGGCACTTGACCTGTAGAGAACAGAGGCTCAGATGTTGGCACATGGCCTGTAAACAACAGAAGTTCAGATGTAGGCACCTGACTTGCAGAGAACAGAGGATCAGATGTAGGCACCAGAGCTGTAGAGAACACAGGCTCAGATGTAGGCTTATGGCCTGTAGAAAACAGAAGTTCAGATGTAGGCACCTGATCTATAGCGAGAAGAGGCTTACATGTAGCGTTACTTGACATGTAGAAAGAAGAATTTGGACAGAGGTGCCTAACTTGTAGATATTACAGGTTCAGTTAGATGGACTTAAACTGTAAAAACTGTAGACAGAACATCCATTCAGAAGACACTATTGTGCAACAAAAGTGCATGTAGCAAAGTCCTGGGCCCCTCGAGGCTTAATGGTAACCTCCAGAGTTAGGGACAGCTGACATCCTTCCGTGTAGAGTGGGTTGCAAGTCATGGTGGGTGTAATGCAAGATGAAAGGGTGGACGCCAGATACTTTTAGAATGCAAAAAGACATTTTTTTGTCTCTTAAGCAGAACTTTAGAAGAGAGGGTTAGGGCCAGGAGACACCCTTAAGTAGATGCAATGTTAATTGGCAGACTCTGAGCCGGACACCACTTCTGTAAAGGTAGGATTGCTGTCTCCTATGGCAACAAGCTTGTAGTAGTTACTAACCGCAGTTGAAGTCAACTATTTGCAACACGAACAGTTCTTAGTTTACCCCACCATCCCTCATTGTGGGCCTTCACTCAACAAGCTCCCAGTCTCTCTCACTAGACTTCAGATCCACTAGCCACTGGATCCCCTGAGCTCTTCCACTGGTAGCACTCAGTATCTTCTTCAAGCATTACCCTGTATCCCTGCCAGGCTTGGCACTCACAGATACTCTTCAAGCTTCACCCCTCTAGACACACTAGGTGCTTGGCTTGGCACTCACTGATGCTCCACAAGCGTCACCTCTGCTGTCCCGCTGGGTCCCTGACTTGGCACTTGCTGAAGTTTTCCCATCTCTTCACCGTCCCCGGCTGGAGAGAAGTCTGCTCTGATACTGGCCTCAGCTTACTCACAGTAGTCTCCGGTAACAAGCTGGATGGTCCCTTAGTGGCCACAGCTTCCCCTCTACCTCTGACCACAACGGGTTCCCCCCCCCCGATCACCTGACTCCACCCAAATAAATAGACTCTCCCAACAGGCCAAGGGACCCAAGAAAATCCCTGCCCATTGGCTGAGATACCCCATTCATCCATAATCTGTCCTTGCTATGCCTTTGTCTTATCCAATGTCACCAGCTACCGGGTGGCAGAAGAGAGAAGTGCAGCAATTCCAGAATTAGAGAGAAATCAATTGATCTCCTAACAATTGGCCAAGGCAACTATCGCCTGGCAACTAAATTTAATAGCAGCCCTGCCTAAACATCAGGGTGCTACATGCACAAAATCAACCATACGTCAGTTTACTGCAGTCAGATCGATAAAGAATTTATTACTATTTGCTGTATTTAGTAGTGACACGTACCTGTAATTAAAAACAGGTGTCTCATTTTTTTTACAGTTCCTACAGGAAGCATTGCAAGTGCAACCCATAAGATTCACTCTTTGACTTCCCCATGCAGCACTGAGAAAATTAAATGTTATTGGTTGCTATAGGCCAAGCAGAATGCTAGATGCTTTGGAAGATGGTACTCAGGATGCCCATAAATGTCTTTATTAATTTTACAGATCACTAAATGATCTTTTAATATTGTTTTTTTGCATGGTGGTCAAAAAAATTGAGAGATGTTTGTTTATTTGTGGGTATCTGGTAGGCTTTAGCCTCCTAATTCTCTGAGCTAAAAACAGACCTTAAATTAATACACAGCGAGAGAGCTGAGTAGTTATTCTAAGCATGTCTGCAGGAACGCCGGAGGCCAAATCATGTAATCGCTCAGTATAAGCTGAGAGGAATTCATTTCGACAGGAAAAATTCATTATGAGACGATGGTGAGGAGAAATCTGTTGCTGGTCAGTTCAGAAGTAAATGGTAATTTCCTCTACGCAAGCTAAAATGCAGAAATAAGCTGAAATCAGGGCTAGCAAACAAGACGTTGTACCATAGAATGTGGTGCCCATACTAGGCCATGCTGTACACCACAATTAGATTATTCAATCAGAATCCAAATGCCACACTGTCAGAATTGATGGATTTATTTGATGGTTGAGTTGGCCATGCACAGTTTTCATTTGAACGTTCATAGAAAAATTGTTTGTCAGAACATTTTTTTTTGCCATCATTGATTCAACTAATTTTTTTTCAAATCCCTTGCAGTTTTGTCCAGACCTGCTACTTGAGTGGAATCCCAGACATATTACACAGGTTCAATGACAATATGTACAGTGGCTTGCGAAAGTATTCGGCCCCCTTGCACTTTTCAACCTTTTGCCACATTTCAGGCTTCAAACATAAAGATATAAAATTTTAATTTTTTTGTAAAGAATGACCAACAAGTGGGACACAATTGTGAAGTGGAACGAAATCTATTGGATATTTTAAACTTTTTTAGCAATTAAAAAACTGAAAAGTGGTGCATGCAAAATTATTCGGCCCCTTTACTTTCAGTGCAGCAAACTCACTCCAGAAGTTCAGCGAGGATCTCTGAATGATCCAATGTTGTCCTAAATGACTGATGGTGATAAATAGAATCCACCTGTGTGTAATCAAGTCTCTGTATAAATGCACCTGCTCTGTGATAGTCTCAGGGTTCTGTTGAAAGCGCAGAGAGCATCATGAAGACCAAGGAACACACCAGACAGGTCCGTAATACTGTTGTGGAGAAGTTTAAAGCCGGATTTGGATACAAAAAGATTTCCCAAGCTTTAACCACTTCAGCCCCGGAAGGTTTTACCCCCTTCCTGACCAGAGCACTTTTTACAATTCAGCACTGCGTCGCTTTAACTGCTAATTGCGCGGTCATGCAATGCTCTACCCAAACGAAATTTGCGTCCTTTTCTTCTCACAAATAGAGCTTTCTTTTGATGATATTTGATCACCTCTGCCGTTTTTATTTTTTTCGCTATACACGGAAAAAGACCGAAAATTTTGAAAAAAAATGATATTTTCTACTTTTTGTTCTAAAAAAAATCCAATAAACTCAATTTTAGTCATACATTTAGGCCAAAATGTATTCGGCCACATGTCTTTGGTAAAAAAAATGTCAATAAGTGTATATTTATTGGTTTGCGCAAAAGTTATAGCGCCTACAAACTAGGGTACATTTTCTGGAATTTACACAGCCTTTAATTTATGACTGCCTATGTCGTTTCTTGAGGTGCTAAAATGGCAGGGCAGTACAAAACCCCCACAAATGACCCCATTTTGGAAAGTAGACACCCCAAGGAATTTGCTGAGAGGCATGTTGAGCCCATTGAATATTCATTTTTTTTGTCCCAAGTGATTGAATAATGACAAAAAAAAAAAAAAATTACAAAAAGTTGTCACTAAATGATATATTGCTCACACAGGCCATGGGCATATGTGGAATTGCACCCCAAAATACATTTAGCTGCTTCTCCTGAGTATGGGGATACCACATGTGTGGGACTTTTTGGGAGCCTAGCCACGTACGGGGCCCCGAAAACCAATCACTGCCTTCAGGATTTCTAAGGGCGTACATTTTTGATTTTACTCCTCACTACCTATCACAGTTTTGAAGGCCATAAAATGCCCAGATGGCATAAAACCCCCCCAAATGACCCCATTTTGGAAAGTAGACACCCCAAGCTATTTGCTGAGAGGCATATTGAGTCCATGGAATGTTTTATATTTTGACACAAGTTGCGGGAAAGTGACAAATTTTTATTTTTTTTATTTTTTTTTGCACAAAGTTGTCACTAAATGATATATTGCTCACACAGACCATGGGCATATGTGGAATTGCACCCCAAAATACATTTAGCTGCTTCTCCTGAGTATGGGGATACCACATGTGTGAGACTTTTTGGGAGCCTAGCCGCGTACGGGGCCCCGAAAACCAATCACTGCCTTCAGGATTTCTAAGGGCGTACATTTTTGATTTTACTCCTCACTGCCTATCACAGTTTCGGAGGCCATGGAATGCCCAGGTGGCACAAACCCCCCCAAATGACCCCATTTTGGAAAGTAGACACCCCAAGCTATTTGCTGAGAGGCATGGTGAGTATTTTGCAGCTCTCATTTGTTTTTGAAAATAAAGAAAGACGAGAAAAAAAAATTTTTTTTTTCTTTTTTCAATTTTCAAAACTTTGTGACAAAAACTGAGGTCTGCAAAATACTCACTATACCTCTCATCAAATAGCTTGGGGTGTCTACTTTCCAAAATGGGGTCATTTGGGGGGGTTTTTTGCCACCTGGGCATTCCATGGCCTCCGAAACTGTGATAGGCAGTGAAGAGTGAAATCAAAAATTTACGGCCTTAGAAAGCCTGAAGGCGGTGCTTGGTTTTCGGGGTCCCGTACGCGGCTAGGCTCCCAAAAAGTCCCACACATGTGGTATCCCCATACTCAGGAGAAGCAACAGAATGTATTTTGGGGTGTAATTTCACATATTCCCATGGCATGTTTGAGCAAAATATCATTTAGTGACAACTTTGCGCAAAAAAAAATAAAAAAAATAAAAAATTGTCTCTTTCCCGCAACTTGTGTCACAATATAAAATATTCCATGGACTCAACATGCCTCTCAGCAAATAGCTTGGGGTGTCTACTTTCCAAAATGGGGTCATTTGGGGGGGTTTTGAACTGTCCTGGCATTTTATGCACAACATCTAGAGGCTTATGTCACACATCACCCACTCTTCTAACCACTTGAAGACAAAGCCCTTTCTGACACTTATTGTTTACATAAAAAAATAATTTTTTTTTGCAAGAAAATTACTTTGAACCCCCAAACATTATTTTTTTTTTTAAAGCAAATGCCCTACAGATTAAAATGGTGGGTGTTTCATTTTTTTTTTTCACACAGTATTTGCGCAGCGATTTTTCAAACGCATTTTTTGGGGAAAAACACACTTTTTTACATTTTAATGCACTAAAACACACTATATTGCCCAAATGTTTGGTGAAATAAAAAAGATGATCTTAGGCCGAGTACATGGATACCAAACATGACATGCTTTAAAATTGCGCACAAACGTGCAGTGGCGACAAACTAAATACATTTTTAAAAGCCTTTAAAAGCCTTTACAGGTTACCACTTTAGATTTACAGAGGAGGTCTACTGCTAAAATTACTGCCCTCGATCTGGCCTTCGCGGTGATACCTCACATGCATGGTGCAATTGCTGTTTACATTTGACGCCAGACCGACGCTTGCGTTCGCCTTAGCGCGAGAGCAGGGGGGACAGGGGTGCTTTTTTTTTTTTTTTTTTTTTTTTTTTTCATTATTATTATTATTTTTTTATCTTATTTTTAAACTGTTCCTTTCATTTTTTTTTTTAAATCATTTTTATTGTTATCTCGGGGAATGTAAATATCCCCTATCATAGCAATAGGTAGTGACAGGTACTCTTTTTTGCAAAAATTGGGGTCTATTAGACCCTAGATTTCTCCTCTGCCCTCAAAGCATCTGACCACGCCAAGATCGGTGTGATAAAATGCTTTCCCAATTTCCCAATGGCGCTGTTTACATCCGGCGAAATCTAAGTCATAAAATGCTCGTAGCTTCCGATTTCTTAGGCCATAGAGATGTTTGGAGCCACCCTGGTCTCTGATCAGCCCTATGGTCAGCTGGCTGAATCACCGGCTGCTTTCTCAGGTTCCCTGTTGAGACAGGAGAGCCAGAGAAAAACACGGAAGACGTTGGGGGAGGGGGGGGCATTCCCTCCCACTGCTTGTAAAAGCAGTCTAGAGGCTAATTAGCCGCTAGGATTGCTTTTACATGAAAGCTGACCGCTGGCTGAAAAGAATGATACCAAGATGATACCTAAACCTGCAGGCATCATTCTGGTATAACCACTCAAAGTCGTGAATGGCGTACCTGAAGACAAAAAAATGGTTAACAATAAAGCACAGTAAACGGTAAGGTATAAAAAATTGCATACCTGAAAAGCAAACATGATAAAACATAATAACAATAAAACATTGCATAATAGAATACAGTAAAAAAGAGCAGAACAATAGAGAGAGAATAGAGAGAGAGAGAACAATAAAACGCCAACTATTTTTTTTTTTTTTTTATATTTTTGTTTGTGTTTTTTTTTTTTTTTTTCACTTTTTTTTGTAACTAACTTTTATAACTGTAACCGGTTCCAGGTTCGGGTCTCTCAAAATGCGATGGCATCTTGGGAGACCCTGTGAAAGTGTGCCTAGTCTGTGCAATGCTGTACCCTACGCTAATAGTCAACTAGTGAATGGTAGCGTTCAAAACATTCACCAATGCAAAGACCAGGATTGTCCGGACAGGAGGGACAATAATAGCGGGCGTCACGCCTATATCCGCGCTTGCTGCAGACACAACATCTTTTTTGGGGGGGTTCGTTGGGTAGGGGTACTCGGGAGGATATAAAAATGCCTCTCATGCAGCTGACTGAATTTGGTTGGGGATGTGAATGGGGGAAGTACGGGCGCTGCAGAAGCGGTGGGTTCCCAATTAGGAGTGGCGAATGCAGCAGGAAGGGCACTATGGGCACGACGGGCCTGTGTTTGTCTTTTTGGTGGCAGCGGGACACTACTTGTGCTTGCCACCTCACCAGCTTGAACTGCACTTATGGGACTCGCCACGTCACCAAGTGTTACTGCAGTGCTGGTTTGACTACGACCGGGGTGTACTAGGCCGCTGGCGCTTGCCAGTTCACCAAAACGCTACCAAAAAAACTGTTAGCGATCGCAGGGATCAGGCCTGACTCTGCGAACGCTGCAGTTATGCGTTTAGTGTTTTGTAAGTGTCAGTGATCGATCGATACTGCACTTGGGTGGGCTGGGCCGGGCGGAGGGGCAAAACGCAGGTGCTAGCAGGTATCTGGGCTGATCCCGCTAACACTGCGTTTGTGGGAACCCTAAACTGCTGGGGACGCCAGTATAGATCTGATCGGATCAGGTATTGATCCGATCAGATACTATACCACTAAGGGAGGTGTATGCTGCGTGCGTGGGTGTTAGCGGTACTGGCGCTAATCTGACGCTGCCTGGGGCTGGTGCTTGCCAGTTCACCAAAACGCTACCAAAAAAACTGTTAGCGATCGCAGGGATCAGGCCTGACTCTGCGAACGCTGCAGTTATGCGTTTAGTGTTTTGTAAGTGGCAGTGATCGATCGATACTGCACTTGGGTGGGCTGGGCGGAGGGACAAAATGCAGGTGCTAGCGGGTATCTGGGCTGATCCCGCTAACACTGCGTTTTTGGGAACCCTAAACTGCTGGGGACACTAGTATAGATCTGATTGGATCAGATATTGATCCGTTCAGATACTATACCACTAAGGGAGGCGTATGCTGCGTGCGTGGGTGTTAGCGGTACTGGCGCTAATCTGACGCTGCCTGGGGCGACGCATATCACCGCCGGGCGATCGGGGGGCTAAACCTTTATTCGGTAATAAACGGCGGGTGCCCTGACACTATAAAAAATAAACGAACTAACCAGCGTCACCCGTAACGGTTATACGGTGATCAGTGGTGAAAGGGTTAACTAGGGGGCCATCAAGGGGTTAAAACATTTATTAGGTAGTATATGGGGGTCCCTGTCGCTATAAAACACTGACGGCGAACCTAAATATTTACGTCCCTAACTACCGTCACCAGCGACACTAATACAGCGATCAGAAAAATGATCGCTTAGCGACACTGGCGACAGGGGGTGATCAAGGGGTTAAAACTTTATTAGGGGGGTAAGGGGGGTACCCTAGACGTACAGGGGGCTAAACCTTTATTCGGTAATAAACGGCGGGTGCCCTGACACTATAAAAAATAAACAAACTAACCAGCGTCACCCGTAACGGTTATACGGTGATCAGTGGTGAAAGGGTTAACTAGGGGGCAATCAAGGGGTTAAAACATTTATTAGGTAGTATATGGGGGTCCCTGTCGCTATAAAACACTGACGGCGAACCTAAATATTTACGTCCCTAACTACCGTCACCAGCGACACTAATACAGCGATCAGAAAAATGATCGCTTAGCAACACTGGTGACAGGGGGTGATCAAGGGGTTAAAACTTTATTAGGGGGGTTAGGGGGGTACCCTAGACCTAAAGGGGGCCTAAGACTCACTGCCCTAACACACTAACTGACACCAATACAGTAATCAGAAAAAAAAAAAAAAAAAAAAAAAAAAACCTGCTTGGTGTCAGTTTGTGACAGGGGGGGGGGTGATCGGGGGGCGATCGGGGGGGGGATCGGGGTGTAATGTGTGCCTGGCATGTTCTACTGTGTGTGTGTGTTTGGTGCACTCACATTACAGTCTTCTCTCCTCGGCCCGGAACGGAAAATACCGAGCCGAGGAGAGATGACATCATTTCCTCTGCCTCTGTGTACAATACAGAGGCAGGGAAATGATCCCATTGGCTGGGAGCGATCGCGAGGGGGGGGCCACGAATGGATGGCCTCCCCCTCACCACCGATCGCCGGGGGACATTTGCCGACCGCCGCAGGCACCGGGGGGGGGGTCCGATCGGACCCCCCACCCGCGGGCAGGCAGGGACGTACAGGTAAGCCCTTTTGCCTGCCCGTGCCGCTTTGTCGACGTACATCGTCGTGCGGCGGTCGGCAAGTGGTTAAACATCCCAAGGAGCACTGTGCAAGCGATCATTTTGAAATGGAAGGAGTATCAGACCACTGCAAATCTACCAAGACCTGGCTGTCCCTCTAAACTTTCAGCTCAGACAAGGAGAAGACTGATCAGAGATGCAGCCAAGAGGCCCATGATCACTCTGGATGAACTGCAGAGAACTACAGCTGAGGTGGGAGAGTCTGTCCATAGGACAACAATCAGTCGTACACTGCACAAATCTGGCCTTTATGGAAGAGGGGCAAGAAGAAAGACATTTCTCAAAGATATCCATAAAAAGTCTCGTCTAAAGTTTGCCACAAGCCACCTGGGAGACATGTGGAAGAAGGTGCTCTGGTCCGATGAAACCAAAATCGAACTTTTTGGCCACAATGCAAAACGATATGTTTGGCGTAAAAGCAACACAGCTCATCACACTCAACACACCATCCCCACTGTCAAACATGGTGGTGGCAGCATCATGGTTTGGGCCTGCTTTTCTTCAGCAGGGACAGGGAAGATGGTTAAAATTGAGGGGAAGATGGATGCAGCCAAATACAGGACCATTCTGGATGAAAACCTGTTGGAGTCTGCAAAAGACCTGAAACTGGGACGGAGATTTATCTTCCAACAAGACAATGATCCCAAACATACAGCAAAATCTACAAAGGAATGGTTCACAAATAAACGTATCCAGGTGTTAGAATGGCCAAGTCAAAGTCCAGACCTGAATCCAATCGAGAATCTGTGGAAAGAGCTGAAAACTGCTGTTCACAAACGCTCTCCATCCAACCTCACTGAGCTCGAGCTGTTTTGCAAGGAAGAATGGGCAAGAATTTCAGTCTCTCGATGTGCAAAACTGATAGAGACATACCCCAAGCGACTTGCAGCTGTAATCGCAGCAAAAGGTGGCTCTACAAAGTATTAACGCAAGGGGGCCGAATAATTTTGCACGCCCCACTTTCCTTTTTTTACTAGTTAAAAAAGTTTCAAAAATCCAAAAGATTTCGTTCCACTTCACAATTGTGTCCCACTTGTTGGTGATTCTTCACAAAAAATAAAAATTTTATATCTTTATGTTTGAAGCCTGAAATGTGGCAAAAGGTTGAAAAGTTCAAGGGGGCCGAATACTTTCGCAAGCCACTGTATAAGAGCATCTTTCTCCTTTTCTTGCTGATGTAGATGCAAATGTTGGTTTGACTCAACTGACCATTAGAAAATCTAACATTCTGAAAATTACTTGGATGAGCAGCATGAGTTGCCGGTGTCCAGAGAAAGACAACTTGTATGGTTCATAGGCATTTATTGAGAAGTGGCAACATGTACATCAAAGCAATGTGTTTTGGGGGAAAGGACCCCTCCTTCTTCAAAGCTAGCAAGCAAAGGGTAAATAAAATTAAAAAATGAACAAAATATTTAATATATACAGTTGTGCTCATAAGTTTACATACCCTGGCAGAATTTATGATTTCTTTACATTTTTTAGAGAATATGAATTATAACACAAAAACATTTCTTTCACTCATGGTTAGTGTTTGGCTGAAGCCATTTATTATCAGTCAACTGTGTTTACTCTTTTTAAATCATAATGGAAACAGAAACTACCCAAATGACCCCGATCAAAAGTTTACATACCCTGGTGGTTTTGGCCTGATAACATGCACAGAAGTTGACACAAATGGGTTTGAATGGCTATTAAAGGTAATCATCCTCACCTGTGATCTGTTTGCTTGTAATTAGTGTGTGTGTATAAAATGTCAATGAGTTTCTGGACTCCTGACAGACCCTTGCATCTTTCATCCAGTGCTGCACTGACGTTTCTGGATTCTGAGTCATGGGGGAAAGCAAAAGAATTGTCAAAGGATCTGCGGGAAAAGGTAGCTGAACTGTATAAAACAGGGAAGGAGATATAAAAAGATATCCAAGGAATTGGGAATGCCAATCAGCAGTGTTCAAACTCTAATCAAGAAGTAGAAAATGAGGGGTTCTGTTGAAACCAAACCACGGTCAGGTAGACCAATTAAGATTTCAGCCACAACTGCCAGGAAAATTGTTCGGGATGCAAAGAAAACCCCACAAATAACTTCAGGTGAAATACAGGACTCTCTGTAAACATGTGGTGTGGCTGTTTCAAGATGTGCAATAAGGAGGCACTTGAAGAAAGATGGGCTGCATGGTCGAGTTGCCAGAAGAAAGCCATTACTACGCAAACGCCAGAAAGTATCCCGCTTACAATATGCCAAACAGCACAGAGACAACAAGCTTTAAACCTTCTGGCACAAAGTTATTTGGAGTAATGAGACCAAAATTGAGCTTTTTGGCCACAACCATAAAAGCTACATTTGGAGAGGAGTCAACAAGGCCTATGATGAAAGGTACACCATTCCTACTGTGAAACACGGAGGTGGATCGCTGATGTTTTGGGGATGTGAGAGATACAAAGGCACAGGTAAAAATTGATGGCAAGATGAATGCAGTATGTTGTAAAAAAATACTGGAGGAACATTTGCATTCATCAGCCAGGAAGCTGCACATGGGACGTACTTGGACATTCCAACATGACAATGATCCAAAACACAAGGCCAAGTCGACCTGTCATTGGTTACAGCAGAATAAAGTGAAGGTTCTGGAGTGGCCATCTCAGTCTCCTGACCTCAATATCATAGAGCCACTCTGGGGAGATCTCAAACGTGCAGTTCATGCAAGACAGCCCAAGAATCTACAAGAACTGGAGGCTTTTTGCCAAGAGGAATGGGCAGCTTTACCATATGAGAAGATAAAGAGCTTCATCCACAAATACCACAAAAGACTTCAAGCTGTCATTGAAAGGGGGCAATACACGGTATTAAGAGCTGGGGTATGTAAACTTTTGATGAGGGTCATTTGGGTAGTTTCTGTTGCCGTTATGATTTAAAAAGATTAAACACAGTTGATTGATAATAAATGGCTTCAGCCAAACACTAACTGTGAGTGAAAGAAAAGTTTTTGTGTTATCATTCATATTCTCTGAATAATGCCCAAGAGATCATAAATTCTGCCAGGGTATGTAAACTTATGAGCACAACTGTATAGTGTTCTATATAGACTATATAACAAAAAGTATTGGATTGCCTGCCTTTACACATGAACTTTAACCGCTTTCCGACCAGCTGCCGTCATTATACTGCGGCAAGGTGGCACAATCCCGCAAATCGCCGTAGCTGTACGTCAGCTCGGGAATTTGCTTTTGGCAGTGGCGTACGCTCCTATTGGCCAGTGGAGGAACCAATCATCGCGATAGTTCCCCGCAGTGACAGAACAGGGACCTGCCTGTGTAAACAAGACAAATCTTTGTTCTGGCAAGAGAGATCTGCTAAGCAGGAAGATGGATCTGTGTGTTTCCCCAGTCACACAATCCCCCATACAGTTAGAAAACACCTGCAGGGAACACATTTAACATCTTGATCGCCCCTGATGTGTCATTAGTACAATAACTGTGCATATTTTTTAGCACTGATTACTGTACTAATGTCACTGATTCCCAAAAAAGTGTCAAAAATGTCAGGTAGGTGTCCCATCTGTCAAAATTGAGCTCAGGTGCATCCTGTTTCCACTAATCATCCTTGAGATGTTTCTTCAACTTGATTGGAGTCCACCTGTGGTAAATTCAGTTGATTGGACATGATTTGGAAGGCACACACTTGTCTATATAAGGTCTCATAGTTAGCAAGGGTTAACAAGGGTTATAACCCTCCTTTTCTCTATTCAAAATGAAAAAAAAAAGTTTTGCCCTGAGTTACATTTTAAATATACCCTTGAGAGCGTTTTATTATTTTTGTTTAATGAGTGCAAAAAAAAGTAGCTGTTCATCAAGCCAGAAATCAGATAACTTCCTGTGATTTCTGTCTGAAAACAAATGCATTTACTACATCTAAGGACCATTAAGCTCCAATCATTTTTGGTTCTTGGGTGTAGATACACTTCAGTATGTCAGAGTGATGATAAGGTGAAGTTCTCCTGTTTGCAAAGTCCCTCCCCTCCTCCATTCTGTAGATAGAACACATTACGAGGAAGGTTCAAATTTATATCAGAGAAAAGGCCTGTTGTGTTCAGTCCCCGTGAAACGTCTAATAGGCTTAACCAATCACTTGGTAGGTATATTAAGCAGGAAGCAAAGCCTGCATATGTAATAAGCAAGCATGGCTTTCCCCGAGTACATACATAACTATACACACGAACAAGCTTCTTTTTTAACAATAACACTCATTAACCAGAGTACTTCAGTACAGGTCAGCCTTTCTCTACCTTTTTTTTCCCCCAGAGGAACCCCTTGGATTGTTAGGTTTCAGGAGGCCCTTGCTAAGGTTAATCCATTGGGGGCCATTGGCAAAATGCCCCTTACAGTGGTGGTATGCCTCTCTTAGAGCCAATACATTGGAGGTCAGTGGGAAGAATGCCCTTCTTACGTTGGTGGTCATTGGGAAAATGCCCTTTACATGGGTGGTCATTGGGAAGAATGCCCCTTCTACAGTGGTGGATATTGGGAAAATGCCATTACATTGGTGGTCATTGGGGTAATTCCCCTTACTTGGGTGGTCAGTGGAAACAATGGCCCCCTTACAGTCAACTAAAAAAAACATTGGTGCCATGTTGCTGGCTCTGCCCTTCTTACATTGCTGGTTATTGGGAAGAATGCCCCTTCTACAGTGGTGGTCATTGGGACAATTCCCTTTACATTGGTGGCCAATGAAAAGAATGCCTCTCTTACAGTGGTGGTCTTTGGGGAAAATGCCATTACATTGGAGGTCATTGGGAAGAATGCCCTTCTTACATTGGTGGTCATTGGGAATATGCCCTTCCTAAGTTGGTGGTCATTGGGAAATTTCCCTTTATATTGGTGGCCAATGGGAAGAATGCCCCTCTTACATTGGTGGTCATTGGGGTAATTCCCCTTACTTTGGTGGTCAGTGGAAACAATGGCCCCCTTACAGTCAACTAAAAAAAACATTGGTGCCATGTTGCTGGCTCTGCCCTTCTTACATTGCTGGTTATTGGGAAGAATGCCCCTTCAACAGTAGTGGTCATTGGGAAAATTCCCTTTACATTGGTGGCCAATGAGAAGAATGCCTCTCTTACAGTGGTGGTCTTTGGGGAAAATGCCATTACATTGGAGGTCATTAGGAAGAATGCCCTTCTTACATTGGTGGTCATTGGGAATATGCCCTTTCTAAGTTGGTGGTCCTTGGGACATTTCCTTTTATATTGGTGGCCAATGGGAAGAATGCCCCTCTTACATTGGTGGTCTTTGGGAAAAAGCCATTACATTGGAGGTCAGTGGCAACAATGCTCTTTACATTGGTGGTCATTGGGAAGAATGCCCTTCTACAGTGGTGGTCATTGGGAAAATTCTCTTTACATTGGTGGCCAATGGGAAAAATGCCCCTCTTACATTGGTGGTCTTTGGGGAAAATGCCATTACATTGGAGGTCATTGGGAAGAATGCCCGTCTTACATTGGTGGTCTTTGGGAAAATGCCCCTCACATTGGTGGTGGTTATTGGGAAGAATGCCCCTTCTACAGTGGTGGTCATTGGGAAAATCCTCTTTAAATTGGTGGCCAATGGGAAGAATGCCCCTCTTGCATTGGTGGTCTTAGGGAAAATGCAATTACATTGGAGGTCAGTGGGAAGAATGCCCTTCTTACATTGGTGGTCATTGGGAAAATTCCCTTCACATTGATGGTCAGTGGGAAGAATGCCCCTCTTACAATGGTGATCATTGGGATAATTCCCCATACTGGTCATCAGTGGGAACAATGGCCCCATTAGAGTCAACTAAAAAGACCATTGGTGCCATGCTGCAGGCTCTACCAAGGTGTGTTGGAAATTGAACAATACAGGTGACATCAGAGGGATGTCCAGTTAGCTACAGCTGAAGGAACCCCTAGCAACCTCTGGAGGAACCCTATCTGAGAATGGCTGGTATAGATCATCACCTTCACAAGTGTATAAAAAAAAATTAAAAAGACGGTAGATTCACTTTAAGCCCTCCTCTTCTTTTTTTTTTCTTGCAGTATGCAAGTGAAAAGGCTTTGTATGGAAAATCCTCATGTAGTATGAATAGTACAGGGGGAGGAGAAGAGAGAAGGGAGGGGGGGTGCAGCCTGCAGCTCTCAGCACTGTTCTGTCTCCTTCAATCTTATCTCCCTCTTCCAGCCTGGCTCCCGCTCAGCCTTTGTGTTCTCCGAGCTGCTGATATGTGACGCAGAATCTCCACTGTACATGTAGGATGATGTACATTCAGCATTCAATCAGACTCTGCTAGAAAAACACGGATGAAACCCTGTGCATCCAATTATATACCAAAAAAGGCATTGCGGCTACGGGGATCCTAAAAGGGACATTCCGACTTTTCCTTTTACTTAAAGGGAATGTTGGTCTTTTCCAAGTTTGCTTAGATATCTATGTAAAAGGAATCAGGCTGACTTCCATAAATGTCATAAACAATCTAAAACTGGTGAGTCTGATATCTCACTTCAACAGTTGTTAAGCAGTGAGGGCAGAGTACTAATCTACAAATCTCAACATGCAACTTCGTGAAGCCTTCCATATTTTTCTTGACTACTGAACCTAGCCTTCTCATAGGTCTACCTCTCCATAGCGTATCCCCTCTTCAGTCTATCATGAATGCCGCTGCCAGAGTCATCCACCTTACCAACCGCTCAGTGTCTGCCACCTGTCTCTGCCAATCCCTCCACTGACTTCCGTTTGCCCAGCAAATTAAATTAAAAATGCTAACAACAACATCCAAAGCCATGACTGCTGAGAAGCATAGGTTCGTTTATGACAAACTAATAAACCAGTACCTTGCCCCACCAAAAAAGACAGGGAAGCGGATTAAGTTGGAAATAGGGCAAGGCCACAGCTTTATTGAACTTTTCAAAAGTACAACTTTCCAAATGTACCTACTATACTACTATACAGGGGTGTTGCTAGGTGTAAAAAAAAAAAAAACAACCCAAAGTCCGAGCCCAGCACCGGAGGGGGGGGTAGTAGTACCTACCTGACGCGTGCTGACCTACTTAACACTGACCTACACTGACCTACTTGACACTGACCCACACTGACCTACTTGACACTGACCCACACTGACCTACTTGACACTGACCCACACTGACCTACCTGACATACACTGACCTACCTCACATACACTGACCCACACTGACCTACCTGACCGACACGGATCTACCTGACACACACTGACCTACAAGACCAGACTTCATGTGACGTGACCTCCTCCTGCAGCTCAGTGGTGGGCCCATCACACAGTGGAGTAGACTCCAGGCAGCCAGGGCCATGATGAGGAGAGGAGAGCCGCCTGCCCGAGCTCCGAGTGGGGTAGGGATCTTCTCACAGTGGCGTGGCGGCCGCATTGTAATTCCCACCTTCTGGAGCCTGCAGCGCCTAAGATGGACGTCAAAAATCCAGCGGTCCCCGCATTGGACCAGTGGGACATCCATCAGAGCTGCAGGCTCCAGAAGGCGGGACCTGCTATTACACTTGGCCGTGCTCGGGGGTAATAATAGAACCATGCCCACCCAAGACATGGGGCCTTTTGGGGACCCACTCGGGGCTTCAGCCACCATGAGCCCCCCCGCCGACGCCCCTGCTACTATACTATACTGTACCAAACAACAATGCCAGTCACAGTATACCACGAGCACCCATAAAACATAAACTCACATAGTCTAAGAGGCCTGTCCTTACCATCAGTGCCAGACAGGCATTAGACTGGCCCCAGAATTTAACTTGAGGGCATAGCCTAAAAAGCAACATCAATTGCTGGCAAGATCAAAACCGCCAATAAAGCTGTGACAAAACATCACAACGGGCAAGAGGGTGGGCAACTCTTGTGACAGCTGAATCTCCTCAGAGAAGATGGATGTGCCCCAGTGTAGCCTTTTTCTAGAGTTCAGACTCCACCCAGTCACCTCAGGTCTTTGTAGCCAATCCTAAGGGAACCACTCAACTTCCCTTTTAGGTTCACACCCACAGTGATGCCATGCTTCCAGAAGTCAAGGCTCCCTTTCCCTAAAGGTGGTTCAAGGGGCCTTCATTCAGGACTCTGCCCTGAACTACATCACCAATCTTATCTCCAAATATCACCCAAAATGTCCTCTCCGCTCCTCTCAAGACCTCCTACTCTCAATCTCCCTTGTCTCCTCCTCCCATGCTCATCTCCAGGACTTCTACAGAGCCTCTTCCATACTCTGGAACTCTTTACCCCAATCTGTCCAGCTAATTCCTACTCTTGCATCCTTTAGGCGATCCCTGAAAACTCATCTATTCAAGGAAGCCTATCCTGCCTCCAACTAACTGAACTTTTAACTCTGCACACAGTTATAACCTTTGTACCACTTGCCCCACCCTATTAGATTGTAAGATATCACGAGCAAGGCCTTCTCTACTCTTGCGTATTTTATTGTATTGTAATTGTACTATCTCCCTTTAGATTCTAAAGTGCTGCGCCATGCCATGCCCACCCAAGACTCGGGAGATATAAATCCTGTATAATAGTATATATACTATATTACCAAAAGTATTGGGACATCTGCCTTTACATGCACATGAACTTTAATGGCATCCCAGTCTTAGTCCATAGGGCTCAGTATTGAGTTGGCCCACCCTTTGCAGCTATAACAGCTTCAACTTATCTGGGAAGGCTGTCCACAAGGTTTAGGAGGGTGTCTATGGGAATGTTTGACCATTCCTTAAGAAGCACATTTGTGAGGTCAGGCACTGATGTTGGATGAGAAGGCCTGGCTCGCAGTCTCTGCTCTAATTCATCCCAAAGGTGTTCTATCGGGTTGAGGTCAGGACTCTGTGCAGGCCAGTCAAGTTCCTCCACCCCAAACTCGCTCATCCATGCCTTTATGGACCTTGCTTTGTGCACTGGTGTGCAGTCATGTTGGAACAGGCAGGGGCCGTCCCCAAACTGTTCCCACAAAGTTGGGAGCATGAAATTGTCCAAAATGTCTTGGTATGCTGACGACTTAAGAATTCCTTTCACTGAAACTAAGACGCCAAGCCCAACCCCTGAAAAACAACCCCACACTATAATCTCTCCTCCACCAAATGATTTGGAAGGGTGGTCCAATACTTTTGGCAATATAGTGTGTATGAGCAATTTTGTAGTGGACTCCAAAAGGCCTGATCTCAACCGGATAGAACACCTTTGGGATGAATTATAACGAAGACTGAGAGCCAGGCCTTCTCGTCCAACACCAGTGTCTGACCTCACAAATGCGCTTCTGGAAGAATGGTCAAACATTCCCATAGACACACTCCTAAACCTTGTGGACAGCCTTCCCAGAAGAGTTGAAGCTGTTATAGCTGCAAAGGGTGGGCCAACTCAATATTGAACCCTACGGACTAAGACTGGGATGCCATTAAAGTTCATGTGCGTGTAAAGGCAGGCGTCACAATACTTTTGGTAATATAGTGTATATATCTAAAATATATATAATTAAAAAAAAAAAAACATTTCCCCCAATTTTATTGAGACCAGGGCCCAATGATAATAGGAATGTAAAATATGAATTGAAACTATGGATGGCTCTGGGTGTGGCTGGGTGTCACACTGAGGAGATGGGGGATCTGGAGGGGGTTAGGGGACTCTGCGGCAGACTTGGTGGTACTGTCGGGGATGAGGTTTCTGGAGCAGGCTGGGGTCTCTCCAGGAGGCTGGGGGTTTTGCAGGGGCACTGTGGGAGACAGAAGGGCACCGCAGGGGTTGCTGAGGGCTCTGCAGCAGACTGGGGGACACTGTGGGAGGCTGGTTAGAGGTTTGGGGAAGGAGCACTGTGGGCTCCAAGGCCTCTCATGTTGCCTGTATGAGGTTGAAGGGCACTGTGGGCAATTATGGGAGGTTGGAGGCACTATGGCAGCTGGGAGGCACTGTGGTAGGTTAGGGAATATGGAGCTGGCTGAAGGCTCGTTAGGAGGGAGGCTGTGGCCCCACAGCAGGCCATGACCTGGAGGTTGAGAACAACTGCCCTAGAAGATCCATAAAAGGATTTATACAGCATAACCACTGTGCAGCAAGAGAAGCAGTTGATGGCATTAACGTTTAACCTTCATTCTTCAACTACTCAAGCAGGTAACAAGGTTAATGAAAAAAAAAAAATAAAGCAAATAAAAAAAAAAAAATGGGCAGACTCGATGGACTACTCAGTCTTTTTCTGTCGTCACTTTTCTATGTTTCTAGGTACACACAGGGGCATGCCACCAATAATGCAAAGTGAGGCGACCGTCTCAGCTCACAAGATTTTTAGTAGGATCATCAGGTTTTTTTTTACCTTATTGAATAAATACAACAAAATACTGTCAATGATATATTTACCAGACCAAAAGGGAGCGAGCAAGAGAAGTTCATTAAAAATGCTACAGCCCCCTGTCACCCTATTTCCCTTAGAGGTGGTGGGTGCACTCTTCAATATGTTCAGCCCTGTCAGCAATGTACAGAGGGAGTTTTCATATCATACCCACACAACCCCTTAACGACATCATCAAATGTAATTTCGTGTTTGAAGGAACATCCGCCTGATTATGCATACAATCTGCAGAGATATTTATAGCATGCTGGAGTACTGCTGCATATACATTTACTGAGCCTCAGCTGAGGTCAAGTTGAAAATGGAGTGGCAGATCCTTGGAGCTGTAATCCAAGATCTGTAACTGTGTGTATGAAAGAAGAGGAGGGCAGAGGACCTGGGCTGTGTTTACTATTAGAGCAATCGTGGGCCACTGTCTAGGGCTGCAGAGGTAGAGGGAGCAGCGCCACATTTTCAGAATTTACAAACTGTGATCACATATTCTCCTGGCTACCCCAAAGAAATTTGTGGAATTTAAAAAGGAATTTCATACAAACTATGTAAGACACATTTACTAAATCCGTTACAAAATTTTAAAAAAAGAAACCAACACTTGTATCTTATTACCGATTATCCATGCTAAAGTGTGCCTTAAATGCATTCAAATACCAGTGGACGGCCTCTACTTTATAAAGTGATTCTATATAACGGTAGGATTAAGTTAATCTGTGCTTTCAAGGCCTCCCAAGGTAGGGGAAGATGGGATCCAAGTTAATATAAAAGTTTTTTTTTTTTTTTAATAAAAAAATAAGTATTCTTAAGAGAAGTATTCAAAAAGGTTGAGGTCAGAACTTTGCATCTTCCACCATTCAAGTTCATCAACACAAAGCTCGGTTACTCAACACCAGGCCACTCAAAATACTCTACACCAGGCCACTCAAAATACTCTACACCAAGCTCCATTCCTCCACAGTAAGCCACTCAAGTTTTTCCACACCAAGCTCCACAATGCACCTACCCATTAAGTTCATCCACACCAAGCTTGGTTCCTTTACACCAAGCCACTCAGATTCCTTCACACCAAGCTCTGTTCTTTCACACCAGGCCACTCAGAATACCGCATACCAAGCTTGATTTCTCCACAGTAGGGCACTCAAGGTTTTTTACACTAAGCTCGACAAACCACCTACCCCTTAATGACCTCCACACCAAGCCACTCAGATTCCTTCATAGAAAGCTCAGTTCCTTCACATCAAGTTTTGTTCCTCAAATCTAGGCATCTCATGTTCTTCCATATCAAGCCCAAAAAAAAAAAAGCACCCAAGACTCAAGGTCTTTCACACCACTCAAGTTATTTCACACCAAGCTTGACAAACCATGTCTTTATGATAAGTCATGAGTCAAGCTGGAACAGTAAAAGGCCTTCCCCAAAGTTATTGCCACAAGGCTGTAAGTGCACAACTGTCTATACTTTTTGTATGCTGTAACATTAATGCCCCGTACACACGGTCGGACTTTGTTCGGACATTCCGACAACAAAATCCTAGGATTTTTTCCGACGGATGTTGGCTCAAACTTGTCTTGCATACACACGGTCACACAAAGTTGTCGGAAAATCCGATCGTTCTGAACGCGGTGACGTAAAACACGTACGTCGGGACTATAAACGGGGCAGTAGCCAATAGCTTTCATCTCTTTATTTATTCTGAGCATGCGTGGCACTTTGTTCGTCGGATTTGTGTACACACGATCGGAATTTCCGACAACGGATTTTGTTGTCGGAAAATTTTATATCCTGCTCTCAAACTTTGTGTGTCGGAAAATCCGATGGAAAATGTGTGATGGAGCCTACACACAGTCAGAATTTCCGACAACAAGGTCCTATCACACATTTTCCGTCGGAAAATCCGACCATGTGTATGGGGCATAACAGTACTACTGGAAACTCTTGAACTCAAAAATAAAAAAAGGAACCAACACTCAAATCTCGTTATCAGATACAGTATCTCACAAAAGTGAGTACACCCCTCACTTTTTTGTAAATATTTTATTATATCTTTTTATGTGACAACACTGAAGAAATGACACTTTGCTACAATGTAAAGTAGTGAGTGTACAGCTTGTATAACAGTATAAATTTGCTGTCCCCTCAAAATAACTCAACACACAGGCATTATTGTGTAAACCCCTGGCAACAAAAGTGAGTACACCCCTAAGTAAAAATGTCCAAATTTGGCCCAATTAGCCATTTTCCCTCCCCGGTTTCATGTGACTCGTTAGTGTTACAAGGTCTCAGGTGTGAATGGGTAGCAGGTGTGTAAAATTTGGTGTTATTGCTCTCACTCTCTCATACTGGTCACTGGAAGTTCAACATGGCACCTCATGGCAAAGAACTCTCTGAGGATCTCAAAGATAAAAAAATTGTTGCTCTACATAAAGATGGCCTAGGCTATAAAAAGATTGCCAAGACCCTGAAACTGAGCTGCAGTACGGTGGCCAAGACATACAGCGGTTTGACAGGACAGGTTCCACTCCGAACAGGCCTTGCCATGGTCGACCAAAGAAGTTGATTGCTCGTGCTCAGCATCATATCCAGAGGTTGTCTTTGGGAAATAGACGTATGAGTGCTGCCAGTATTGCTGCAGAGGTTGAAGGGGTGGGGGGTCAGCCTGTCAGTGCTCAGACCATACTCCGCACACTGCATCAAATTGGTCTGCATGGCTGTCATCCCAGAAGGAAGCCTCTTCTAAAGATGGTGCACAAGAAAGCCCGCAAACAGTTTGCTGAAGACAAGCAGACTAAGGACATGGATTACTGGAACCATGTCCTGTGGTCTGATGAGACCAAGATAAACTTGTTTGGTTCAGGTGGTGTCAAGCGTATGTGGCGGCAACCAGGTGAGAAGTACAAAGACAAGTGTGTCTAGCCTAGAGTCAAGCATGGTGGTTGGATCGTCTTTGTCTGGGGCTGCATGAATGCATTGAGGGAACCATGAATGCCAACATGTACTGTGACATACTGAAGCAGAACATGATCCCCTCCCTTCGAAGGACTGCAGGGCAGTATTCCAATATGATAACGACCCCAAACACACCTTCAAGACGACCACTGCCTTGCTAAAGAAGCTGAGGTCAAAAGTGATGGACTGGCCAAGTATGTCTCCAGACCTAAACCCTATTGAGCATCTGTGGGGCATCCTTAAACAGAGGGTGGAGGAGAGCAAGGACTCTAACATCCAGCAGCTCCGTGATGTCGTCATGGAGGAGTGGAAGAGGACTCCAGAGGTAACCTGTGAAGCTCTAGTGAACTCCATGCCCAAGAGGGTTAAGGCAGTGCTGGAAAATAATGGTGGCCACACAAAATATTGACACTTTGGGCCCACTTTGGACATTTTCACTTAGGGGTGTACTCACTTTTGTTGCCAGAGGTTTAGACATTAATGGCTGTGTGTTGAGTTATTTTGAGGGGACAGCAAATTTACACTGTTATACACTCACTACTTTACATTGTAGCAAAGTATCATTTCTTCAGTGTTGTCACATGAAAAGATATAATAAAATATTTACAAAAATGTTAAGGGTGTACCTTATTTTTGTGATATATTGTATATATTGGGGAGCATTAGGAAAACCGCATGGACTCCAAGGGGCATAGATACTCTAACTCATGTCTGGGACCATGGTGGCAGAGGCAAAGACCTAAAATGCAGTCAAATACTAGTTGGATATCCTCTCTTTTGATTCCATAGAGGTAGGATTTGGTCAATCTGTGATTTCAAGACCCACAGGGTTGGGAATGAGGAGTTCCAAGCCAACAGGATAACTTTTTTTAGCATAAAAAAAAAAGTATTCATAAGGGATATTTACTATGGTAGGTTGACTGCAGATCCTCCATTATTCCCTGAATGCAAATCATGGGGTTTCATATTTTGGGAAAGCTCAATGACATTTCTAGTAAGCCCATTACTTCCGACTAAAATCCTCTAATAGTGACAATCCCATAAATAATTAAATACATCAGCCTGTGTACCACAGCTTGTAAAACCTAGCAGGGGTCATAATCATATGCTGGAACCTTTTCAAAATGGCATCATATATCAGAAGTGTTTACACAGCATGGTGTCTAAATACAGCCTTCAGAGGGCATCACTGAAAAAACAATCTTGTCTAATGCAACGTACACATGACCGGACTTTCTGGGAAACTAGGTCCGACGTTCTTCCCACCGGACTTCCGGCGGACTTTCTGAACGGACGGACTTGCCTACACACGACCGGACTTTCCGGCAGACTAGGTCCGCCGGTCTTCCCGACGGACTTTCGCCGGAGTTACGGCGGACTTTCCGAATGGACGGACTTGGCCACACATGGAAAATGTCCGTTCATTTTGAACGTGACTCAGGTACGACGGGACTAGAAAGGGAAGTCAATCTCGCCGCTTTTATCGGTGAGATTGACACCTTGCGAGCCCCGTCGCAGAGCATACCAGGCCCTTAGGTCTGGTATGGATTTTAAGGGGAACCCCCTACGTCGAAAAAACGGCATGGGGTCCCCCCCCAAGATCCATACCAGACCCCGATCCGAGCACGCAGCCCGGCCGGTCAGGAAAGGGGGTGGGGACAAGCGAGCGAGCGCCCCCCCTCCTGAACCATACCAGGCCGCATGCCCTCAACATGGGGGGGTGGGTGCTTTGGGGAAGGGGGGCGCCCTGCGGCCCCCGCCACCCCAAAGCACCTTGTCCCCATGTTGAGGGCATGCGGCCTGGTATGGTTCAGGAGGGGGGGCGCTCGCTCGCTTGTCCCCACCCCCTTTCCTGACCGGCCGGGCTGCGTGCTCGGATCGGGGTCTGGTATGGATCTTGGGGGGGGACTCCATGCCGTTGGTTGTCAGGGTCTGCGGGCGGGGGGCTTATCGGAATCCGGGAGCCCCCTTTAATAAGATCCCGGCCCCCCCACCCTATGTGAATGAGCATGGGGTACAGGAGGCAGGAGTCCGGGCAACCGCTAGCAAAAGAGCGGCAGAAGATAGCGGAGGTCAAGAGAAGAGAAGAGGTCAGAGAGAGGCCGGGAGAAGAGGCAGGGGGACCTACGAAGTCAGAAGAAGACCCCCGGAGCTGTCTAATAAATTACTTTAAAAACCCGTGTAGTGTTTTTTTATTGACACTTTTTCCCCCAGGTGAATGGATAGGGGTACCATGTACCCCATACTCATTCACATAGGGTGCGGAGGCCGGGATCTGGGGGCCCCCTTATTAAAGGGGGCTCCCAGATTCCGATAAGCCCCCCGCCCGCAGACCCCGACAACCAACAGCCAGGGTTGTCGGGAAGAGGCCCTTGTCATCATCAACATGGGGACAAGGTGCTTTGGGGTGGCGGGGACCGCAGGGCGCCCCCTCCCCCAAAGCACCCACCCGCCAATGTTGAGGGCATGCGGCCTGGTACGGTTCAGGAGGAGCGTGAGATGCAGTACCCTGCCCTTGCGTCGTATCTGGTCCATCGGAGTTACGACGTAAAGATTTGAAGCAGGCTTCAAATCTAAAGTATGTTGGATTTCCGATCAAAACGGTCCGTCGGAAGTCCGATGCAGACCACACGCGGTCGGATTGTCCGCCGAATTTGGTCTGTCCACGTCCGTCGGACCAGTCCGGACGAAAAGTCCGACCGTGTGTACGCCCCATAAGTCTCACATCTCCCTGTATAAAATATATTGTTTTTATGATTGGGTTCTCAGGCAGTTAGGCAAATTTGTGAATGCCCACCAAGGACCTGGATGGGTATAATTTTGCCCCCTCCAAAGGTTAAAACACAACACTCATGTCCCAGTCACACATTCTGCTGTACCTTGAGCTTGAACAGTACATGGGCTCCCTGTCTGACCTCCAAAGCAGTTGGCCAGTTGTGCCCCACCCAATGTTCTGCATCACCTATTCACAGGGCAGGAATTCTGCCGCTCCTATGGCCATGTGTCATCATACCATAAGGTGAAAGAATGACCACTTCCTTATTGTACACCCACATTCATCTTAACCATTTAGAATGATAAAAAAGAAGGACCGGGCTAACAATCAGTATTCCAATTTATTCCAAAGGTGTTCAGTAGGGTTGAGTTCCTCCATAAGTTCCTCCATAAGCGTCTGCAATAGCTGGCTGGTACCATGAACTTTAGGTAAGAGACTTAGCCAACCCAACAGATTCCAGTGGCTGATGCAACCACCCCCTGAACACCCTAAACTGAAATTCCAGCTCCCCATGCATAGAAGCTTAAAAACAAAATTAGATTCTGTAGAAAATCCATTTTATAAGTATCCCGGGGAATGACCTCTGACCTTCTGAAGCATCATAAACACCAGAAAACATTCTCTTTGAGTGCTAATGAAGAGCAGATTAGCTTCTTGGGTAATTAAACTCAGAAGAAGCGATACTTCACATTGTCTCTCGTGAAATATCACAAATCCGCTGTGCCAAATATAGCTTCTCTAAATTGTCAGGGATTAGACGGAATGCGGAAGTGATTGTTATCACAGATTTATGTAGTAAATGGCTGATTCTAGAGCAGTACAGTAAAGATGAGAAAGAGGGGTCTTATTATTTTAAAGCAGATATCCAATCATTTAATGCAACAATGTAGTATATTTAAAAAATATGCAATAATGTACATTTTTATATGAAATAGAGGGGAAAAACAAGGGGCCAACCAAGTGCCTGCATGTACCTGCACTGATAAGGACAATGCTAACAGAAGGAGAGAGGAGAGAGATGACCTCACTAGTCTGCTGCTCCTTCATTGTCCAATCACAGACTGGGACAGGGAATTGTCAAAGATGTATTGCTTAAAACGACTGCAAAGATAATTTTTTTTTTTTTTATAGCAAACAAGTTATACTTATCTGCTCTGTGCAACGGTTTTGCACAGAGCAGCCCTGATCCTCCTCTTCTTGGGTCCCCCCTGGTGCACCTTGCTCTGCCCCATACCTATGGGGGCATTTGACACCTGATAGTCCCCTTTATGGCATCTGAAATTTCCCTCTATGGCATCTGATAGTTCCTTCTGTGGCATCCGACAGCACCTAATAATGTCTTCTATAGTTCCTGATAGTGATTTCTAAGGCACCACATTGTTCCTTCTACCGTGTTTTCCCGAAATAAAGCCCAGGTCTTATATAAATTTTGGCAACCAAAAACACAGTAGGGCTTATTTTCAAGGTAGGGCTTGCCATTTTATGTGCTGTTTTCTCTCCCCCTCTCCCTCCCTGCCTGTCAGGAATCTCCAGTGCTTGTAAACTGCTAGAATCCTCACTATTACATTAGTATATAATGTAAAAGATGTGTGTTTCTGTAATCTAATTGTGTCAAATACCTTCTTATAGCGCAGCTCTGCGCTTCCGTGACCCGCCTTAGCGGTCTTGCCCGCCACGGGCACTGTAGAGGGAGGGTGGCCCCGCTGACAGGCGGTAGAAGAGGAGAGCAGTGGGTGTTCAGCTGAGCGTGGCTCATCGCTTCCATACCCCGCCGGAGCTCTGTTCCCTGCTCTGAGCACTGCAGAGGGGGGCGAAATCCCCCGCTGACAGCTGGGAGAAGAGGAGGAGAGCGGCGGGAAATCAGCTGAGCACCGAGCGGCGCTATAAGAAGGTATTTGACTCAATTATATTACAGAAACACACACCTTTTACATATAATACTGTAATAGAGAGGATTCTAGCAGTTTACAACCACTTTAAACTAGGGCTTATTTTCGAGGTAGGGCTTATATTGCAGCCCTCCCTGAAAATCACAGTAGGTCTTATTTTCAGGGTAGGTCTTACTTTCAGGGAAACATGGTATAACACCTGTGAGTCTCCTTTATGACACCTGACTGTTCCTTCTTTGGCACTTGATAGTTCTCTTCATGGCATCTGACAGTCCCCTCTATGACACCTGATAGGTCCTTCATTGGCACTAGATAGCTCCTTCTACGGCGTTGGAGAATTGCTTCTATGGCCTCTAAAAGTTCCTTCTATGGAACTTGATAGTTCTCTTCATGGTATCTGATAATTACCTCTTTGGCACCTGATAGTTCCTTTTAGAGCATCAACCAGTTCCCTTTAAGTCACCCATTAGCTCCTTTTTTGGCACTTGATACTTCCTTGTACGGCACTTCACAGTTCCTACTAGGGCAGCTAATGGTAATTTTTATGCCAGTTGATAGTTCCTTCAGTAGAACCTCACATTTCATGATATGGTTTCTGATAGCATGTTCTATGCAGCATGATCCTTAGATGTTCTTATTTTTTGCACAGGTATAATGAATCAGTCAACCAGTTGAGCTGTGGAGACGCTGCATGTCCTCTGAGAAAGGGGCTGTAAAATTCGAGCTATATGGCTGGATTCAGAAAGCCACTTCCTCTGCCTTGGAATCAGCATGAGACTGAATCCTCCCCAAAGTGGTCTTCACTTGCATTCACAAGGCCAGGACATTACTGCATCCCTTACAGACAGAGAGGGTCACAGAAGAGACAGGTCTCCAGACTACAAGGTCCACCGGTTGCTTTGTTCTCGGGCGCTTAGCAAGAATACAGACTGATTCTCTTTAAGGAAAAACTAAAACTCTACGACAGGGAGGGGAATGGGTAAAGTCATCAGTTTGTTAGCGTAACACGGATTCACGAGCCAGTTGCCATGACAACTGCAGTGAGTGATAATAACCGGTAACGACAAGCATTTCATCAAGCCCTTTAGCCAGTCTTTTCAAACCTTCATCCGACCAGGATTGGCATTATCATTGCAAGGATTAGCTTACATTTGCCTTTTTTATTTTTTTAAGCTAATAACATATTGTCGTCTTTGCAGTGTGGAAAAATAGGCAGACTACAGCAACCCAGCTGGGGTAATAACATGCCACCTACCATACTTGCAAAACTGCGGAAAATAACAGAGTGTATATTTATATATATTTTTTTTTAGCATGTGGCATTAAAAAAAAAAAACAACTAAAAATGTATTCAATCATAGTCACTGAACAATTGCTAAAGTCTATAGATTTTCAATTCTTCAATATACTACATTTTTATTGTGGCCTCAACGCCAGTTGAATTTTTATATTAAGCTGATAGCAGGAGTGCCTGTGTTGGCTGATAAAATGGGAAAGGATTGCAGAACAGGACTAATTTCTACAAATTCATATTTATGTGAATTGCGATATGCAGGAGTCACATTTCATGCACTAGGTTGGAGTGATTAAGAAACGGGAAGAATTCAGGTAGCGTTAAAGTGGAAGTAAACCCTCCTATCGTTTTCAGCCAAGGGAGCTGCCATCTTGGCCTCTGTTTAATCTTCAACTGCCCTTACGCTGCACATGTGATCAGTTATGACACCAGCCATTGGATGGCTTGACAGTTTGGTTGAGAACATAACCAATGTGACAGTTACATTCCCGGCACATGCCAAAAATGTAACTGTTTTTTGAAACTGTTAAATCGATGGGTTTACTTCCACTTCAAAGTGGGCAGGCAGGGCTGGGGCAAAAAAAGTAACTGCATGTGATAGACTCACCCGGGACAGAGGCTTTGGAGGGGACTGAATGCTAGTCTCTTGCCTACCGACTATGGGCCCTGACATTTGAGGGAGCTGCAAGCATTTGGGAAGATGTAATGCAAAAGGACATTATTAAAAAGGCCATGATGGTCTCTGCCAGCTTGGGACTCATAGCTGATGTTGATGTCATCAGCAAGCCACCTGTCCGGGGCCCCCTTCCATCATGTGTTTATTATAATTAGGTCTAGTGTGCCACCTAAGGTTCTTTCACCCATTGTTGTTTGTGCTAATTAACTCTGCTATTGTCTGAAGGTGTTCTGTGTTTATACTTAAGATAATGTGCATTGTAGTTTGTGAGCTAGGAGAGGGCAAGTCTGACCTGGAAGGTCAGACTTCTGAGACTTCCAGGGGGTTAATTAATGTCATGTTTATAGTAAATGTCTGTTGTAATTATATTCCTGTGTGCAGTTGTATTATTAGGGTAATCTGATCAGAAGGGGGGGAATATCCTTCTCAAGTGTATAAAAGCCTGTATACTTGTTCAAATAAACAGTTCTTGTTCTGGTTTACTCCAAAACCTGTACTGCCTGGTTCTTGGGGTAACTTAGCCAGATCCACTGGTCTCGTGTTCCAAAGCTTAGGGAACGATATACTGACGGAAGCACTCAAGTGAAGTGTAGGAAATGATACCGTCACACTGCATACCTAGGCAGTGAAATATCATATACTGCTCACAATATATATGCAGCTTTGATAGCCTCATATGTCTTGAGAGTTGTCTGTTGAAGTGTCTACAGCAGGGCTTCTCAACCAGGATTTCATGGAACCCAAGGGTTCATCCAGAGGTTGCTAGGGGGTCCTTGAGCAATGAGCAATTTCTGTCTCTCAGATAAGTTCCCACTGACACCGATGATCTTTTTAGCCACATGTAAAGGGGTAATTCCTCCCAATGACCACAAGTTTAAGGAACATTCTTTCCACACTGTCCATCACACTAATGAATCAGGAGTTTTAGATATAGTAATTTTTAGCAGGCGCTCCCTGTGACTGGAAAGCTATTTCAAGGGTTACTCTGTGTTGAAAAAAGTTGGTCTACAGGTGTAGTGAAAGTTTCCACATTTTTCACAAGGCATAGCTCAGACTCTCCAGTGTTTTGAATTCCAGTGTTTTGGGGAACAGAGTTACATTATAAAGAAGATCACTGTTCCCAAGCCCTGAACTACCCCTGAAGAAACCTGGGCACCTGACCAAAAAAGGCTGGCCTAAAATGTTTTTATACAGTATGTTGTAGCATTAACAGTACATTCACTGCAAACACCTAAATGGCTCAGGTCAGGGATCTGTGCAGGCTACATGAATTGCTCCACACAAGTCTTTCTCAATCTTTTTACCCTGAAGGAACCATTGAAAAAAAAATCAGGCCTGAAGGAACCCCCCCTAAAATGACATCTACAGCTCAGTGCATTTATGTGATTAGTTTGAGAGTTGCCCCTTACATTGCTAGTTACTGAAGAGGGCCCCTCCTAAGTTGCTGAGCAATGGAGTAGGGCTCCATATATTAGTAGTCAGTTGGAGAGGTGCCATTTGCATTGGTGGTCATTGAAGAGGGGCCGCCAAATATTGCTGAGCAGTGGAGAAGGGCCCCATACATTAGTTGTTGGTGGGCGAGGTGTCTTCTTACATTGGTGGTCAATGGGACGAATTCGACCCTTGCAGACTTCTAGGTGGGGTGCAGCGTGGTGCGGTGTCAATAACACAGTCCCAGTATGGTGAAAGAACTTGTATTGAAATAATGCAAAGACAGTTCACAATAAACCTGTTGGGAAGGCAACCCAGCCGGGAACACTCACAGTTTCAACAGCGTGTAGAGAGAACAGATGAACTGACAGCACCTGTTGAGAGGGGCAGAATGCTGCCTAGCCATCTTGTGTCCAGAGAAGTTGAGAGCCCTACATTTTCCATCCTCATCAGGAACCTTTCCCTGATGCTATTTCTGTCCCTACTCTACCAACTCGCAAAATGCATGCCAAACCTGGGAGCCAGAGCCTTAAAAAGGCTCTGCGTGACCCAAGATGGCTGTTAGAGTCACATAGGGCGGCACCATCCAATGGGATAGCTTCCCCAGTGACCCAGGAAACCATAGAGAAGCCACGTTCCTCTTGACTTCCTCTCCAACTGAATGCAGTAGATCAATCCAGATCTGATCCAGATAAAGGAACCCTTAGCAACTTCTGAAGGAACTTACGGGTTCCTTGGAACCATTGTTGAAAAATGTTGCTCCACACCAAACTCAACAAACCATGTCTATGGAGTGAGGCACAGTCATGCTGGAACAAAAAAAGAACTTACCCTAGATGCCAGGACAAAAATCCTCCCAGGACCTTTAAGGCAATAGTATACTTCCTGGATCAACCATCTACAGTGTTATTACTTATAAATATCAGTAGCCATTTAACCTCCCACCCATACATTTTGCCTGTGCTGCACTCTTATCTGATGCATATACCTTTGAGGACTACAGAACACCTCTCCTTATGTTATAAAGAAGAGGAGAAGGAGAGGTGTTTGTTGCCTGTTGTAGAGTGACAAGACTGTCCCTTTATACTATACATACAGTACAGTGGGAGTTGTTACTCTAGAGCAGGAAGTGTGTTCCTGGCAGGATCACCTGGTGAAAATAAAGAAAAACAAGCCTGAGAAGAAAAAACGAATGCAGCCACCACATCCAGCACTGCTAAACTGTAGTATATGAAATTTTGTTTTAGGGTTTATGAAGAGGAGCCTGGAACTAGTATGCAGCAGGATCCGGTGAAAGGCTGCTTCCATCAAAGACTAATTGCACAGGTGTTTTGCTTGGCAGCACAGTTCCTTTTATCTCACCCCTGCAGCTGCTCCGCTCTTTGTCACAACAAATGACCCACAATGCTTTGTGATCCAACAGCCAAATAGTCAATAAGCCTATTTACCAGGAGACTAGGGATTCTTATGAGTCACTGTGAATCATTTGTTGTGAAGAGCAAGATGGGTTATCTGTCCGATCTGTATACAGCATCCTTCTGTGCCCTTGTATAAGTGCAGACTCAATATTTATTTTATCGTGCCAATCTCATTGGTAGACGACCAACCAAAATGGAACGTTTAACATGCAGATAATTACAGGGACATAGCCGACCAGCAATTACATTTTTCATATTGGTGTAGCTGGTGTAATCAGGTCAGTCAACTGTTCACAATCCTCAGGTGTCCAGTACCTTTGTGTTCTGGGAACACCTTATCATAAGGCTGCTCATATGCAGCTCCATATTAGCAGGTGAGGCTCCAGGTTTCAAGTATTGCTTGTGACAATAAGTTTTTTTTTCTGTGTTTTAGGAGATAACAATGAGGCAAAATCTGTAGGAGGGTCTAAATCTGTAACTCCAACACCAACCCTCCTTGTAACCCCTGCATCAACCCTCCCTGTAACCCCAACACCAACCCTCCCTGTAACCCCCACATCAACCCTCCCTGTAACCCCAACACCAACCCTTCCTGTAACCCCAACACCAACCCTCCCTGTAACCCCAACACCAACCCTCCCTGTAACCCCCACATCAACCCTCCCTGTAACCCCAACACCAACCCTCCTTGTAACCCCCACATCAACCCTCCCTGTAACCCCAACACCAACCCTCCTTGTAACCCCTGCATCAACCCCCCCTGTAACCCCAACACCAACCCTCCCTGTAACCCCCACATCAACCCTCCCTGTAACCCGAACATCAACACTCTCTGTAACCCCAACACCAACACTCCCCGTAACCCCAACACCAACCTTCCCTGTGACCCGAACATCAACCCTCCCTGTAACCCCAACACCAACCCTCCCTGTAACACTCACACCAACCCTCCCTGTAACCCCCGCATCAACCCTCCCTGTAACCCCAACACCAACCCTCCCTATAACCCCAAAACAAACCCTCCATGTAACCCCAACATCAACCCTCCCTGTAACCCCAAAACTAACCCTCCCTGTAACACCAACCCCATGTGTAACTCCAACACCAACCCTCCGTGTAACCCCAACCCCCCCTGTAACCCCAAAACTAACCCTCCCTGTAACCCCAAAACTAACCCTCCGTGTAACCCCAACATCAACCCTCCCTGTAACCCCAAAACTAACCCTCTGTGTAACCCCAACATTAACCCTCCCTGTAACACTCACACCAACCCTCCCTGTAACCCCAAAACTAACTCTCCCTGTAACCCCAAAACTAAACCTCCGTGTAACCCCAACACCAACCCTCCCTGTAACCCCAACACCAACCCTCCCTGTAACACTCACACCAACACTCCCTGTAACCCCAACACCAACCCTCCCTGTAACCTGAACATCAACCCTCCCTGTAACCCCCACATCAACCCTCCCTGTAACCTGAAAATCAACCCTCCCTGTAACCTGAAAATCAACCCTCCCTGTAACCTGAAAATCAACCCTCCCTGTAACCCTCACACCGACCCTACATAACCCTAACACTAACCCTCCCTGTAACCCTCACACCAACCCTTCCTGTATCCCCCACACCGCTTACCGGAGCTGTCGGTAGCGGCGGAGGCGATCGAGTCCTCTCCCTGGCTTGGTATGAAGATGAGTGAGGGGAAGATGGCCCCCACCCATCTCCATACAATTGCAGGGAGCGGAAGCGGCGTCAAAACGTCACTTCCGCCCATAGCACTTAAAGCAACATTTTTTTATTTTTTTTTATTGCATTTTAGTGTAAATATGAGATGTGAAGTCTTTTTGACCCCAGATCTCATATTTAAGAGGACCTGTCATGCTTTTTTTCTATTACAAGGGATGTTTACATTCCTTGTAATAGGAATAAAAGTGACACAATTTTTTTTTAAAGAACAGTGTAAAAATAAAAAATAAAAGGTAAAATAAATAAGAAGAAAAAACATTTTTTAAACGCACCACGTCCCGCCGAGCTCGCGTGCAGAAGCGAACGCATACATGAGCAGCGCCCACATATGAAAACGGTGTTCAAACCACACATGTGAGGTATCGCCACAATTGGTAGAGCGAGAGCAATAATTCTAGCCCTAGACCTCCTCTGTAACGCAAAACATGCAACCTGTAGAATTTTTTAAACGTCGCCTAGGGAGATTTTTAAGAGTAAAAGTTTGTCGCCATTCCACGAGCGGGCACAATTTTGAAGCATGACATGTTGGGTATCAATTTACTCGCTGTAACATTATCTTTCACAATATAAAAAAAAATTGGACTAACTTTACTGTTGTCTTATTTTTTAATTCAAAAAAGTGTATTTTTTCCAAAAAAAGTGCGCTTGTAAGACCGCTGCGCAAATACGGTGTGACAGAAAGTATTGCAACAACCACCATTTTATTCTCTACAGTGTTAGAAAAAAAAGTATAATGTTTGGAGGTTCTAAGTAATTTTCTAGCAAAAAAAACCTGTTTTTAACCTGTAAACAACAAATATCAGAAAGAGGCTCGGTAACTCCAAGTTATTAAAATCGTTTATAAATCGTTCTCACATCTTAGAGGTGCTACCAGCGCACCACTCTATACATAGCATGAATCAATGAACAGTCCCAATCCGATCGGTGTATTGTTATGCCTCTAATCGCCTCGCCGAGAGAACAGCGTCTCAGCTGGCTTCTCCTCCGTCCTGGCCCGTCCCCAACGCGTATTCGTCACAGGGCTTGTCACGTGTCTTCATCAGGGGCCAATGGCCATACATGGGTCCGTTTTTTTTTTCTTTCAACCAGCAGATTGAAGAAAAAAAGCTGACTCGATTCCGCCATCCACACACTCAATGTGGATGCAGGAATCCTCCCTGTTGTGCCTTTGTATTCCGGCGGTGGGGAGACCCCCTCACCATCAGAATACACAGATCAGCAATGCAGGCTGATCGAGCGAGAATATACCAACTGGGCGGTTGAACAGAAGTTAGTGGGTAGATTGACTTCTTTTCAACCACAGTGGCCACACATGGATCAAAATTTGGCCGTTCCAATATGGACCATGTATGGCCAGCTTACAACCTTTTCTCCCTGCAACACAAATCCCCCTTCTCGCTGTCAGAATCCAATAGTGCAGCAGGGTGGAGTCCCCATCCACCTCGTATATGTGGATGGGGGAACCTGTTTTTTGTTTATCTCAGACGGGTTAGCCCCCCCCAGATCCGGTTAGATCAATTGCCGTTTGCATTAGATCGCACACAGAAGAAGCAATATTAGGCCCCTTTCACACTTGTGAGACTTGTCCTACGACTTGGGACTGCACAGTCGCATGACAAGTCGTTCCCCATGATTTCCAATGATAACCATTCATATGTGTGCAACTTCAAGTCGTGCCGACTTCAAAGTAGTCCCTGTACTACTTTGGTCCGACTTTCATGCGAGTTGAGGTCCACAGACCTCAAGTTTACACAGGCATTCCCTGAAATCGCATCAAAATCGTGGCTGCAAAATAGCGGTAAAATCGCACAACTTTTAAGTCACGGCAGTATGAAGGGAACCTGTCATCAGTCCCCCCCATCAAAAATTTTGGAAGCTATTTGTTAGATCCGGTAAGATCCAATGGTTTTAACATTATATCCCACATAATTAGCGACTTATTAAGTGATTAATGAATTATTGAGGGGGGGCTTGCCCCCCCTTATTAAATTTTCTGGCCAAAAATGCATTCAGGATAATAGATATTCGTTAGATCTGGTAAGATCAAGTGGTTTTAACGTTAGATCTCACATAATTAGAGAATTATTACGTAATTAATGAATTAATGTGGGGGGGGTTGCCCCCCTTATGAAATTTTCTGGACAAAAATTCATTCAGGTTAATAGATATTCATTAGATATGGTAAGATCAAGTGGTTTTAACGTTAGATCTCACATAATTAGAGACTTATTAACCACTTGTCAACCAGCCGCCGTCGTAACACGGCGGCAGGTCGGCTGTCCTGCGCGAATCACCGTAGCTGTACGGCAGCTTGTGGCTCGGGCGGATTCGATGTCTGCCGGCAACCCGCGATCGCCTAGTACAGAGGCAGAATGGGGAACAGTGATCTGTCATGTCCTAGCCCCCCCTACAGTTAGAATTTGAACACACCTAGGGAACACACTTAACCCCTTAATCGCCCCCTAGTGTTTAACCTCTTCCCTGCCAGTGTCATTTTTACATTGATCAGTGCATTTTTATAGCACTGATCAATGTAATAATGTCACTGGTCCCCAAAAAGTGTCATTTGGGGTCAGATTTGTCCGCCGCAATGTCGCAGTCCCGCTAAAAATTGCAGATCGGCGCCACTACTAGTAAAAACAATTAGAAAAAAAAAAAGTCCCTAAATCTATCCCATAGTTTGTAGACGCGATAAGTTTTTGCGCAAACCAATATACGCCTATTGCTTTTTTCTTTTACCATAAATATGTAGAAGAATATATATCGGCCTAAACTGATGAATACATTTTTATTTTTTTTTGGGAGGTATGTATTATAGCAAAAAGTACAAAAAAAAAGATTTTTTTTTTTTAAATTGTCGCTCTTTGCTTGTTTATAGCGCAAAAATATAAAAACCGCAGAGGCGATCAAATGCCACCAAAAGAAAGCTCTTTTTGTGGGAAAAAAAAGGACGTCAATTTTCTTTGGGTACAACGTAGCACGACCGCGCAATTGTCAGTTAAAGCGACGCAGTGCCGTATCGCAAAAAAAGGCCTGGTCGTTAAGGGGGGCCAATCCTTCCGAGGCTGAAGTGGTTAAGTGATTAGTGAGGGGGGCTGCCCCCCCCCTATCAAATTTTCTGACCAGAAATCATTCTGGCTAATAGATATCCATTATATCCATTAAGATCAAGTGGTTTTAACGTTAGATCTCCTGAATGCTTAAAAAAAAAAAAGTGGTTAAAACCCCTTGATCTTACCAGATCTAATGAATATCTATTAGCCTGAATGAATTTTTGGCCAGAAAATTTCATAAGGGGGGCAAGCCCCCCCTCATTAATTCATTAATCACTCAATAAGTCTCTAATTATGTGAGATATAACGGTAAAATAAGTTTGGTCTTACCAGATCTAACGAATATCTTTTAGCCCGAATGATTTTTGGCCAGAAAATTGCATGTGGAGGGGCCAGTCCGTCTTTATGTACCACCTAATATCTCTATTTTTATGTGAAATATCTCTGAAATTAGATGAGATCTAATGTTAAAACCACTTGATCTTACCGGATCTAACAAATAGATTCCAAAATAGCTAACTGGCCAATTCTTTGATAAGGGTGGGGGGGGGGGGGGGGCTGATGACGGGTTTGCCCCCCCCCCGCAAATAACTGTTAATATATTGCTTCTTCTGTGTGAGATCTAACGCCAACAATTGATCTAACCTGATCTAACAAAGATCTAACCAATTGCATACGTTTTATTCAAAAACTTTGATTGGGGGGGGGGGGGGGCTAACCTGGCTGATCTCATCTATGGTCAGCTCTCTCTTAACCCTGGGATGAGCCATTTATAGTGAGTGATAGCATGAAAGCCGGAATCCTCTAAGGCTTAGCATCTTTATCTTTTCCTATCGTTCATCAAGAAGCAAAGTGAGCAGACATATGACAAAAGCCATTCATAATTAGTCAAGTGTAGACCTCTACGACATTTGAAGATTGATCCTGTAGATTGCATCTCAGATATCCAGCCACTGGAATTACCACCCACGTAGAGCCTTCCCACCGCCAGTCCAATCGCAGAACTAATAACTTATATTGAGCGTCCACGTTGCAGGTCTATTTGACCCAGGTCAGATTACTCCGAATTCATTTTCTCCCAAGGACCATCCTAATATGTGCTAAGTGCCCAGGGCTTTTACAGCCTCCGAAGGTGACACCCGTTGGTCGATGCATATACTATACAGCTGCAAATGATAGATGAAGCTTGCGGGATCTAATCGGCATTAGATTATTAGTGCCTTCCTCTTGGCTACTTAACACGGAATGTGATTTGCCATGGACCAATTAGGCTGCAGAATTTATGAAGAAGATGCAGTAACTACTGCATTATTTTATTAGGCTGTGTTCGCTGTTTTTATTTAACGGCAATTTTCACTTTAATATATATCCTGTAGGGATTATTTTCTTTGACACAGCTATGAACTCTACCCTGCCTCGCTAATGGCGCATTATTTTTATATAGCGTCTTTAAACTTCATGTTTAGGTCCACTGTAAAGGAATTGCAGAGTATTTTCACTTTCAATATTTTTTTATTGAGAAAAAGATTATAAGATATGAAACATAGCGTAAAGAAAACTTTTTGAAATAGCCAAGACGATGTTAGGCAGCAAGAACATAGCTGCCGAGAATACAAAAACATCCAGTGGTATAAATAGCATGTAATAAGCAAAACATGTAGCCTGTAGGGTAAAGTAGTTAACAATGAGCCAGGTGATATTGCGGCAAACAAGGAAACAAGGAGAGAGGAAGGAAGTACATCCACTATAGCAGTGGTTTCCAAACTGCGGCCCTTTGCTTGCCTTTACCTCGCCCTTGAGACACTATTCCTCCCTCTGACATCAAAAATGGGGATTATTCCCCCCACTGACACCAGTCATGGAGCATAATTTCTTCCTCTGACACCAATGATGAAGCACTATTCCTTCCAATGACACCAAAGATGGGGAATTTTTTCTCCCATGGACACCAACAATGGGGTACTATTCCTCCCACTGATACCAATGATGGGGCGCTATTCCTCCCACTGACACCAAGGATGGGGGCACTTTTCCTCCCACTGACTCCAAGGATGGGGGCATTATTCCTCCCACCAATACCATTGATGAGGCACTATTCCTCCCACTTACACCAACAATGGGCACTATTCCTCCCACTGATACCAATGATGAGGCACTATTCCTCCCACTGACACCAACGATTGGGCACTATTCCTCCCACCAATACCAATGATGAGGCACTATTCCTCCCACTGATACCAATGATGAGGCACTAATCCTCCCACTAACACCAACAATGGGCTTGAAGCAGGAAAATCTGGATGCCGCACACCGGATAAAGTTGAAAACATCTTCTTTATTGTAAAACTTGGATCATAAAAAACAGGACAATCAGGCGGGTGGTACAGACACAGCTGACGCATTTCGCGCTCTAGTTCGAGCGCTTACTCATAGCTCACACCAACAATGGGGGCACTATTCCTCCCACTGATACCAATGATGAGGCGCTATTCCTCCCACTGACACCAACGATGGGCGCACTATTCCTCCCACCGATACCAATGATGAGGCACTATTCCTCCCACTGATACCAATGATGAGGCACTAATCTTCCCACTAACACCAACAATGGGGGGCATTATTCCTCCCACTAATACCAACAATGGGGCACTATCCCTCCCACTGATACCACCGATGGGGCACTATTCCTCTCGCTTATACCAACAATGGAGCATTATTCCTCCCACCCACACCAACGATGGGGGGAATATTCCTCCCATTAATACCAATGATTGGGGAATATTCCTTCTCCTCCTGACCACAAGGATGTAAATTTTCACTTCCACTGTCCAAATTCTGGCCTCCCTAAAGCCGGAAGGGCAGTAAACAAGCCCTTTGTTTAGAAAGTTTGGAGATCCCTGCACTATAGGAAGGTGGGAGGAAAGGGTGAGGGGAGGTAGGAGTGGGAAAAGCATAAGGAGGGGAAAAGAGGAGGGAGGGGAAGAGAACATAAAGGATGTCCAAAACCAGCACCCCAAAGCTGGATTCCTATAATGAGGCATAGCTCTCAACGAACACAGATGGGTGGGCATATTGTATCCATGGGGCCATATCTGAAAAAATCTATTTTGCATGTCCACTAGGATATTGGTTAGTTTTTCACTGATGAAAAACCCAACGACACATTGACAAACCTCCTCAAAGCAGACAAATTGTTTCTTCCAGGCTTTAGCGATAGTCTGTTTAACAGAATTTAGGTCACCAGTTTGAATTGGGGTCTAGCAAAATTTGGGGGTTTGAGGTGAAACAAGTTATACCAGGGATCCCTGGGAAAAGGCTGGTTGAACATGGAATGTGTGAGTTTCAGGACCTTGGACCAAAACCATGTGAGCATGGGATATGTCTACCAGGTATGTAAGACGTCGCCAGGGTTTGGCCAGCCATGAAAGCACAGGCCAGTATAAGATGGATGAAGATGGGCTACGCATCATGGGACCATGTACCATTTGGTAACAGTTTTGAACGTAGACTCGATAGCGTTTCAATGAATTGAGCAGGAGGTTATCATGGTCCAAATTTGAAGCCTATCCGCTCTATCTCTGGTGCGCCGGAGGTCCTTTTGTCACTTGGAACTGTAAGCGTGATCAGTATGGTAGTTGGAATTGTTCAATTAAGAATAGAGAATAACAACTCAGCCTCTCTTGAGTATGGAGCAACACACTAGCAGTGTATTCGTGAATTTCGTTGAATTCTGACCCCATTGGTGGACTCAAATGTACCCTGCAATACACTGTGACTTTCTTATCTCCATACTAAGATTGGGTATCTGTTGACTCTTTGTAGATGGAGGGTGCCTTTTTAATATTTCCCCCCCCCCCCATTTTTTATGGTTGTTGTATTTTAATGTATATCCAACAAAATGTGTATTTTTTATACTTATTCCCTCATGCTGTGCCTACAAAATCCCTGTTTTGAGAGGCTGAGTTGGCTTCTCTCTCTTTTTGTCATATTTTGGATGTTGGCAAGGCGAGGGTCCTCCTTTCCAAGAATAGAAAATAAAAGTCTGTTTGGGAAAGAGGCATGTGGTGGCAAATGTGCTCGAATAGTGATAGCTGACTTGTAAGGATTTTACTCGTGAAAAGAAGGGAGAGCTTTGGAGCAACTGCACAGTTTATTTGCCTTTAGTAAATCAATCCCATAGAGTTCTGTGCTTTTGTGTACTGTGAACAGCGATCTGGTTGTCTCTTCTCTCTGCAAAGAAGGTAGAAAAGACAGCCCGATAGTAAAGTAAAAGCAACATACATTACATATTGTTAGGCACACAGGTAACCCCTTGATTGCCTCTAGATGTTAACTCCTTCCCAGCCAATGTCATTGGTAGAGTGCCAGCATACAGTATTATTACTGATCACTGTATTAGTGTCACTAGCGATGTCAGTGTCAGTTAGAGACCCTCCCAGATAGAGTCAGCTAGCACCAGATTGTCCGCCACCCTATCACAGTGACACTATAATTCGCTGATCACTGTCAATACAGTATGGCGTCTATAGCTGCGTAAATTCCAGTATAGAGTATCTCACAAAAGTGAGTACACCCCTCACATTTTTGTAAAAATTTTATTATATCTTTTCATGTGACAACACTGAAGAAATGACACTTTTCTACAATGTAAAGTAGTGAGTGTACAGCTTGTATAACAGTGTAAATTTGCTGTCCCCTCAAAATAACTCAACACACAGCTATTAATGTCTAAACCGCTGGCAACAAAAGTGAGTACACCCCTAAGTAAAAATTTCCAAATGGGGCCCAATTAGCCATTTTCCCTCCCCGGTGTCATGTGACTCGTTAGTGTTACAAGGTCTCAGGTGTGAATGGGGAGCAGGTGTGTTAAATTTGGTGTTATCGCTCTCACTCTCTCATACTGGTCACTGAAAATTCAACATGGCACCTCATGGCAACGAACCCTCTTAGTATGTGAATTTTTGCTCTACAAAAAAATGACCTAGGCTCAATCAAAGAGGATTGCCAAGACCCTGAAACTGAGCTGCAGAACAGTGGCCAAGATCATACAGCGGTTTAACAGGACAGGTTCTACTCAGAACAGGCCTCGCCATGGTCGACCAAAGAAGCTGAGTGCACGTGCTCAGCATCATATCCAGAGGTTGTCTTCGGGAGATAGACGTATGAGTGCTGCCAGCATTGCAGCAGAGGTTGAAGAGGTGGGGGTTCAGCCTGTCAGTGCTCAGACCATACGCCGCACACTGCATAAAACTGGTCTGCATGGCTGTCATCCCAGAAGGAAGCCTCTTTTAAAGATGATGCACAAGAAAGCCTGCAAATAGTTTGCTGATGACAAGCAGACTAAGGACATGGATTACTGGAACCATGTCCTGTGGTCTGATGAGACCAAGATAAACTTATTTGGTTCAGATGGTATCGAGCGTGTGTGGCAGCAACCAGGTGAGGAGGAAAAAGACAAGTGTGTCTTGCCTACAGTCAAGCATGGTGGTGGGAGTGTCATGGTCTGGGGCTGCAATAATGCATACGGCACTGGGGAGCTTCATTGAGGGAACCATGAATGCCAACATGTACTGTGACATACTGAAGCAGAGCATGATCCTCTCCCTTCAGAGACTGGGCCGTAGGGCAGTATTCCAACATGATAACTACCCCAAACACTCCTCCAAGATGACCACTGCCTTGCTAAAGAAGCTGAGGGTAAAGGTGATGGACTGGCCAAGCATGTCTCCAGACCAAAATCCTATTGAGCATCTGTGGGGCATCCTCAAAGGGAAGATGGAGGAGCGCAAGGTCTCTAACATCCACCAGCTCCGTGATATCATCATGGAGGAGAGTGGAAGAGGACTCCAGTGGCAACCTGTGAAGCTCTGGTGAACTCCATGCCCAAGAGGGTAAGGCAGTGCTGGAAAATAATGGTGGCCACACAAATTATTGACACTTTGGGCCCAATTTGGACATTTTCACTCAGGGTTGTACTCACTTTTGTTGCCAGCAGTTTAGACATGAATGGCTGTGTGTTGAGTTATTTTGAGGGGACAGCAAATTTACACTGTTATACAAGCTGTACACTCACTACTTTACATTGTAGCAAAGTGTCATTTCTTCAGTGTTGTCACATGAAAAGATAGAATAAAATATTTACAAAAATGTGAGGGGTGTACTCACTTTTGTGAGATACTGTACATACCATAGTTTGTAAATGCTATAACTTTTGCAATTATTGGGATTTTTTTTTTACCAAAGAAATGTAGCAGAATACATTTTGGCCTAAATTTATGAAGAAAGTTTATTGTTTTATTTATTTTTTTAGATATGTTTTATAACAGAAAGAAGAAAATATGGATTTTTCAGTTCAAAATATTTGGTATTTTTTTGTTTTAATTTTGCAAAAAAAACAAAACAAAACACTGTGGTGATCAAATACCACCAAAAGAAAGCAAAAATTATAAAAATCGAATTTGGGTACATCGTTGCATGACCACGCAATAGACAGTTAAAGTAGCGCAGGGCTGAATAGGAAAAAAGGGGGTAAAAACTTTCGGAGATCAAGTGGTTAAATTAATGGCCATGGTTTTGAAATGGGATGTCCATCATGTAGGGTGGTGGTCAGAGATATCCACAACCTTTTTTTTTCCATATAGTGTGTATTGCACTGATGGTGACTATGCCTCGTACCCATCAGCCAGGCTTGAGAGATAACCTGCCCTTAGACATCGATAGTCCAGAGACCAGTTATACACCAAGACGGTCCCGGGACAAGGGCATCCAGCTCCCAGGGCAAGGATGCCAAACTGCTCCCCTCCTCCCTTCCCTTAGGGTTATGGACAGAAAGTGGATAAGACTAATTGGATGGGGAAGACGAGGTTCAGGTCAACATCCCTTGTACAACATGTAAAAGAAAAGTTCCTCAAAAAATGGGACTTTAAAGGACCATGAACACTCAAAAAGAAATATTTCGTAAAAAATACAGTTTTTATTCATTAACATCATATCAAAGAAGAAGCTAAAACACATAAACACACTGAAGTACACATGAAATTGCAACATAAAAGGATGGAAGAAGCCCAAACCAACTGCCAACCAGACAAATGAAATCCAACGAGTTTCGACATGTGAAGAGAAGGTCTTCTTCAGGGAAAAAGGAGAAAGGGCTGAAAGGCTTCCATAAAAATAAGAACAATCTCATGTGTTTCCCTTAGGGTTAGGGTCAGGGCGCCCCACCATCCCTGTAATAAACCATTGCGCCCAGGGCAGCCCCCCCTTCTGCCCCCCTCGTCCCGGCCCTGCAAGGTGTAGCCCAGCTAACCATCCATGCAGATGTATATCACAATGGCTGCTCAGTGATGTCCTTGCTTTCTTGAGAATTTGCGGGGTTTCTTTAAGACACAAAATGGCCCCCCACATCTGTAGCTAGGTAACAGGAAATAGTGCTTTTGGAGAGATATAGTAGACAAGCCAATGCTAATTAAAGTAGTATTTTCTTCACACGCTCATGTGTTTAATTATCGCTCCATACGTTATTTTCCTCTCCGGAAGTTCTTGTGTAAGCAGGTGTTGGATGCAATAAAATACTCGTATCGTCTTCAGCGCAAAATACCATTCAGAGAGGAAAAACACGTGGAATCTCATTCATCACCCTGAATGATGCAATTGCAGAGCAGATGTTACATGGTCTCATACTGCTAAATGAGGGAATCATAGAACATTTCCGCATTGTCTGGGTTCATTGACAACAAGTATGGAGGCTGATCAATTTCGGTTGCCATGGAATCCCTTTTTACTGAGAATTAGGAACGATTCCAGCGAACTTACGCAGAATTTTGCTGAAGCGGTAATGCCTAATTTTGCTTGTTAGGTGAAATGTTACTAAACTCACAACAGTAAAATCAGTCTGTATGTACAGTAAAGCATGCTTGTTATACTCACTGTATACTCACTATGCATTGTGTAAAAAGGCTGTTTGATCCTCCCCTTTTTCCACAGTCCCCAATTCACCTGCTGATAGTATAGTGCCTTGGGGGCACTCTGCACATGCTCAGTTTGGTGTGTATTGCTAGAGAGTTTTTTTTTATTTTTTTTGGAGGGGGGGGGGCAGTGTTGCCAACCTACCAGATTAAAATTTACTGCCACAACACCCAAAATTTACTGGCACAGGCAAGTTTTTACTGGCATTTCCAAAAGTTACAAAAAGTTTTAAGTGCAAATTAGCAAGTACAATATGCAATTAGCAATGTGATTTAGGTAGATATTATGGCAAAAAAAACATATATCTTATTTTATTTTCGATATAGTAAGGCATCTTGCCTTGCGCCCGTCCCGCAGACCCGCACACGAGGCTCTGGCCGTTTCACTCAGCTTCATTGCACCATGACATCACATGACACACTCAGGTACCGCCTCCGCCAGACCAACCCCCGGCTGGCACTGCCCGGGTACACTGTGGCAGGCACTCGATTGGTCCTGTCCAAGCGTCGCAGACACATTGTTTACTGGCAACTATTTCCTGTTACTGGCATTTACTGGCAGAAGAAAAGTGCCCATCTTTTACTGGCTGCCAGTAATACTACTGACGGTTGGCAACACTGAAATGGGGGGGGGGTGCACATGATCATCACAGGGCCAATCAGCACTGTTCAGACAGAGGGTGAGGGGTTATGCAGCCTCATAGGACAGTCGGAGGAGAGAATGAAAACTTCTCCTACAAGCTTTAACCAGACACTGATAGAAGTCACAAGACTGCTATATATGGCTGATGAGAAAAGGTATTTATCAGTTTATATTTACTGAAATATTTGCATTTCCATGTTCTGTGTACTGTGGGAGACCAGATATAGTGAATGCAGGGTCCTGGGTTTAACAACACTTTAAGCAAATCTGTAATGTGAATATAAGCCAATATACAAAGGGTGCATAATGCTAAGGATCTCAGGGAAGTCACATCAGGAAAACGCTAAGATACAGCTACTGACTGTCACTTCTGCGTGAAGGTCAGTTACCAAGATCCTCTAGCACAGGGGTCTCCAAACTTTTCAACACAAGGGCCACATTGTAGATTTTACAAGTATTCGGGGGCCAAAAAAAATCAGTTATGTACAAATGAATAAATCATCATTCCCATCATCAGTGTCCCCGGCAGAGTTTTTCCCCATCAGTGTCCCCGGCAGAGTTTTTCCCCATCAGTGTCCCCAGCAGAGTTTTCCCATCATCAGTTTCCCCGGCAGAGTTTTTTCCATTATCAGTGTCCCCGGCAGAGGTTTCCCATCATCAGTGTCCCCAGCAGGGTTTTCCCATTATCAGTGCCCCCAGCAGAGTTTTCCCATCATCAGTGTCCCCGGCGGAGTTTTTTCCATTATCAGTGTCCCCTGCGGAGTTTTTTCCATTATCAGTGTCCCCGGCAGAGTTTTCCCATCATCAGTGTCCCCAGCAGAGTTTTCCCATCATCAGTGTCCCCTGCAGAGTCTTTTCCATCATCAGTGTCCCCAGCAGAGTTTTCCCATCATCAGTGTCCCCGGAAGAGTTTTCCCATCATCAGTGTCCCCGGCTGAGTTTTTTCCATTATCAGTGTCCCCGGCGGAGTTTTTTCCATTATCAGTGTCCACGGCAGAGTTTTCCTATCACCAGTGTCCCCGGCAGAGTTTTCCCATCATCAGTGTCCCCTGCAGAGGTTTCCCATCATCAGTGTCCCCAGCAGGGTTTTCCCATCATCAGTGTCCCCAGCAGGGTTTTCCCATCATCAGTGTCCCCTGCAGAGTCTTTTCCATCATCAGTGTCCCCAGCAGGGTTTTCCCATCATCAGTCCCCCCGGAAGAGTTTTCCCATCATCAGTGTTCCCGGCAGAGTTTTCCCATCATCAGTGTTCCCGGCAGAGTTTTCCCATCATCAGTGTCCCCGGCAGAGTTTTCCCATCATCAGTGTCCCCTGCAGAGTCTTTTCCATCATCAGTGTCCCCAGCAGGGTTTTCCCATCATCAGTCCCCCCGGAAGAGTTTTCCCATCATCAGTGTTCCCGGCAGAGTTTTCCCATCATCAGTGTTCCCGGCAGAGTTTTCCCATCATCAGTGTTCCCGGCAGAGTTTTCCCATCATCAGTGTTCCCGGCAGAGTTTTCCCATCATCAGTGTCCCCGGCAGAGTTTTCCCATCATCAGTGTCCCCGGCGGAGTCTTTTCCATCATCAGTGTCCCCAGCATATTTTTCCCATCATCAGTGTCCCCAGCAGAGTTTTCCCATCATCAGGGTCCCCGGCAGAGTTTTCCCATCATCAGTGTCCCCTGCAGAGTCTTTTCCATCATCAGTGTCCCCAGCAGAGTTTTCCCATCATCAGTATCCCCAGGAGAGTTTTCCCATCATCAGTGTTCCCGGCAGAGTTTTCCCATCATCAGTGTCCCCAGCAGAGTTTTCCCATCATCAGTGTTCCCGGCAGAGTTTTCCCATTATCAGTGTCCCCAGCAGAGTTTTCCCATCATCAGTGTCCCCAGCAATCCACAGGGAATTGCTTTTAAAGAGGAAGTAAGCGCTGCCCCTCTTTTATTCTTTTTGATGACCTGCAAAGTAAAAGGCATAATGTGCTAGTATGCATCGCATACTAGCACATTATGTGAACCTTACCTGCAAACAAAGCCCTCGTTGTCACCGCTGGAGGCCGCATCATCCATTTTTGGCTGTCTTCCTTTCGGGTAAGCGGACTCCGGCTGTGTGACTGGCTGGAGCCCCATAACGTCACCCCCGCAAATGCATGCGGGAGCCGCCAGTCACGTCACAGGGCTCTGAAGAAACGGCTCGGGTGGCCGTTCCTTCAGGGCGCATGCGCTGATGATGTCATTGGTGGTGTATTCAGTAAATATCTCCTAAACCAGAGGTCTCCAAACTGCAGCCCGGGGGCCGGATGCGGCCCTTTGCTAGCCTTCATCCGGCCCTTGGGGCACTATTGCTCCCAATGCAGTCAGGCACTATTCCTCCCACTGACACCAACAATGGGGTACTATTTCTTCCACTAATACCAATGATGGGGCACTACTCCCCCTCCAACTGACCACCAATACTGAGGCCGTGTTTGTTCTCACTGATGCTCGGCCCAGGCCATTTTCTACCCCCACTGGCCAGAATTTGGCCACCCTAAAGTCTAAAGGACAGTAAACTGGCTAATTGTTTGAAAAGTTTGGAGACCCCTGTCCTAAACGGTGCACGTTTAGGAGATATTTACAGTACCTATAGGTAAGCCTTATTATAGGCTTACCTTTAGGTACAAACAATCCAGGGAAGTTTACTTCCTCTCTAAGAGGGTCGTTCACGATGGTTCGGAGAAAACATGTCGCTATCTGGATGCCTGTTTTAACCATTGAAAGCCAACCCAAAGCAGTTGTCTGTATTAGCTGTGGTTGCAATGTGGTCCTATTTACTTGAATGGGTTGCATTTGGCAGCGGTACCGCCTCCTGAACGTGATGTGTGGTATCATTTTTTGTGTGTCGCACATCCTTACCCACCTGCCGCTGGGCCCCCACTTAATAACTACTAAGATAACCAATGATGCATTATTTTGCATGACCTATGTTGTGATAAACACGACATTATAATAAAAATGTCACAAAGGCCTTGCAAAAAAATAAACGTTTCCTTTCTATTTCATCCAGCACATTTGTTTTAAGCAGTGGGATATCTAGAACCTTCAGGGCCCCGGTGCAAGAAACCATGAAGGGCCCCCCGGTGACTCCGAGCTAGGGCCCTTCCCTCTGAGCTCGGTGGTGGAATGCCAGAGCCCGGTCATAAGTGCGACCTTTGTGACCCTGGTAGTTCCTCCACTGGTGTCAGTAGTTTTTTATTTTTGTTATTTTATTTTTTTACCATTTTTTTTTTTTTACAAACTATTTTTCACACTTTTTTAGATGCCCCGTTGGAGGTCTTTGGTGAGATATCAGGGGTCTAATCAGACCTCTGATGTTCCACCTTTGAGACAGAGAAAGGAGATTGAGGACACAGCCCTCACTCTCCATCTCTGAAGCCTCAGCTGCACAGACTGAATGAACAGGAATAGATCTGTACAAACACAGTTTACAGTGATCAGTAAAGATCACCGACTCTCCATTCAGAAAAAGAAATTACATATTCACCTGCCCTTTTCCTGGTCTCCATCCTGACAGTTACCCTGCAGCAGCGAGCGGGTGTGGGGAGAGCACAAGTGGGGGGGGGGGGGGGTTGGGCAGCAGAAGTAATCTGGATTGGAGGAGCGGTGGGGGCGACTGCATATATAGGAATCGATCCCTACATTTTCCTCCTGCAGCCGCTAAATGCCTGTGGGAAGAAGAAGAGGAGATGCAGGTGTTCAGTGGCTGCAGGAAGAAAATTGAGGGATCGATTACTCTAAATGCAGCCGCCCCTGCCGCTCCTCAAATGCAGGCATATAGGGGGGGCGCACAGGTCCCTTGCAGCATGGGTCCGGGTCGTAATCGCAATCCCTGCGACCCCTGTAGGTTTCCCCTTGATTTTGAGTCTAGATACTATGAAGTTATACTGCTATCACACTTTGACAATGTGCTGGATGAAATGTAGGAGAGTCTTTTTTTTCAACACATTGCAAGTCCCTTTTGCCAACTCTTTTATATCATTAACGCTGAGTGAGGGAAACAGTACTGCACAATCACTATACGACATTACAAAGCAGGAGCTGCTTAGGTCATGAGCACTGGTAGATTTGTGGAAGCGCTGGACTGATTTTAGTGCAATTCCAGCAAGAGAGGGGTATGCTCCTTTTAGGAGGCAAACCCTAGTTTGCAGATCTGGTTAGGGTCCTAGGCTGCTGCCTTTCTGGTCAGAAAATTGCTCATTAGAAAGCAGGTTCAAAAGAAGTCTGCAAACAAACTCTGAAAAAAAGAGCCATCAGTGGTCCAATCAGCAGAGGCGCCTATGTTTTATCTCTAAGGATAAATTGTAGTCAATAAGGGAAGTGCAATGGTGTCATCATGTTTGGTTGTGTAACTAGGAACCTAGAACCTTGTGTTTCTAGAAGCCTACCAATTTCACACAACCTGAAGGCAGGTGCAGTCTACTCAACTGCATTGCAGGGGAGAAGAAGTCAAGAGGAACATAGTTCCTCTATGGTTTCCTGGGTCACTGGGGAAGCTATCCGATTAAATGCTGCTGCCCAATGTGACTCTAGCAACCATCTTGGGTTAGGCACTCTGACTCCTAGGCTTTGTGGGCTTTTCACGTGTGGGTAGTGAAGGGACAGGCCAACCATCTGATAGGGACAATTAGCAGCAGGGAGAAGTTCCAGATGAGTAGGAAAAGGATAAGGACCTACCATCCTACCTGGAAACCTCCCCATTAGGGTCCAGACCAACCAGGCTGCATTCCGGCCCTCAAGAAAGATGCTCACATCAGAGACCTGCTCTGCTACGACCCACCTGAGAACCCTGTAGAGGACCCAGGATGGGGACCCCCAAAGGCATAGAGTCCTGCCACCCTCCTCCTGTGGTTGCGTGTTCCCACCCCCTAGAGTGACCTCAGCCTCAACAGATGTAACTCATCTTCCCATTCTCTTTTTCTTTTGGTTTTCCTATTGAGTAACTCCTTATAAGCCAGTCATCTTTTTTTTTTTCCACCCATTTACTACTCTATAAGGGTCCTACTGCGTCCCTCTTTTCTTTTTTGGTGCACCAGAGACAACTGGCCAGTATTACAGGACCAAACCCATTGGCCCACATTTGACCACCATATCCTACATCTTACTGGAAAGTAAAAGCCTGGATATGTGGTTAGGAGCGTCTAATAAAAAACTGTGATCTGGCTTGAAGGTTCATTTATTTGAATAGAAATGTCTTATAAAGCCAATACATTTCTGGGGAACTGAACTCCCAGTAATGGTAATGGTATCGGGGGAAAAAAATATCTTTGTAGCCTGGATTAGGGCTGAGTGTCAGTGTGATCTGATTGCAGTGAGGATAGTTGACTTGATCATCAACAAATATGGATGCCCCCCCCATGTAATTACAAATTAGACTCACAAATGAGGTCCGTTAATCATGCATGGATAAGATCATTTACATTATCTGAAAACACTGAAAAAACTGCAGTTTGTTGTAAATCTTTTAGGGGTTGAAAAAAAAAAAGACAATTTGATGGCAGGCGCTGACAGATTAGGAACCCTTTAATTGTGGAGCCGTGAAGACCAACATAATGCACTGATTCCAGATGTCAGGAAGAGACTCCATCCCTTATCTTCCCTTAAAACTGCTTCCAGGTGGTGCCATATAATAAAAAACAATCAGTATTCAACTGTGAAAGTACACAAGTAACACCGACGTACGCACAGTCTCTACATAATCCCCACACCCACGCCTCAGCACCCCCTCCCCCCATCTAAGTGCGTAAAACGTGTATGTCATGCTGATCGCTGTAGAGGAGTTCTGATACCTGCTAATCACCGAATAGGTCATCCAAGCAGCTCAGCACTAAAGTGGGCCTGTCTTGCTTAGCTGCCAACTCTTCCACCGTCTATAGTATTAAAATATGTCTGTGGATAGTTCTATCACTGGAATCATCTCTATTTTTGGGCTCACTTGCCTTGCTTTATACATATTTCTTATCTTTCTAAGATGAGAACAAGAGATACCTTTAAGCATAAAGCTCCTGGTTCGAACCCCAGGCACTATCTACAATGGGGTTTGCATGTTCTCCCTGTGTTTGTGTGAGTTTCCTCCTGGTACTCGAGTTTCCTCCCACACTTCAGAGACATCTTGGAAGGTTAGCTGACCAAACTGGCCCTGGTACGTGTATGTTTGCATGTGTGATAGGGACCTTAGATTGTAAGCTCCTCAAGGGCGGGGACTAATTGTAAGTTCTTGAGGGCAGGGACTGATGTGAATGGTGAATGTACGATATGTAAAGCAAATGTATGAATGTGAGATAGGGACCTTAGACTGTAAGCTCCTCAAGGGCGGGGACTAATTGTAAGTTCTTGAGGGCAGGGACTGATGTGAATGGTGAATGTACGATATGTAAAGCAAATGTATGAATGTGACGTATGCATTTCAACAGTGGTGGCTGGTGTTTTTTTGTTTGGGGGGTGGCAAACAATCAACACCCCCCCGTCTGGCGTTCCACCAGCACTTTCCCCCAGGCACATCAGGGATCGGTGGGCACATTGGGGATTGTAGAAAAAATTATCCGCACTCTGGTTGTTGCTCTTAAAATTTCTTCATTTTATTGAATAGCCACAGTGAACAAACGCAGATTATGTTAGTTGACGCGTTTCAGCCTGTAATGCCTTAGTCATACGACTAAGGCCTTATAGGCTGAAACGCGTCAACTGAATTTATCTGCGTTTGTTCACTGTGGCTATTCGATAAAATGAAGAAATTTTAGGAGCAACAACCGGAGTGCTGATCATTTTTTCTACATTACTCTACTCAGCCAGCGACTGTGGATCGAGCACCTGGGAGCTCTGCTATCTATGTGGTGTATGGGTAGTAGCACTGACTTTTCTGTTTACACATTGGGGATTGGCGGGCAAATCAGGGATCGACAGGCATATTAGACAGGGGGACAGGCTGTGGCAGGCATCTGGCAGCATCTCCTGTGCCCTCTTCCCTTCCGAGATCACGGTGGCTTCCGACGTGCGTCTTCTCCACTCCTCCTTGGGTGTCCAATAGGATCACCTGACCTGTCAGCCAATCGGGAAACGGGTAACAGACCCACGCTTCCTAATTGGCAGAGAGACGATTCAGTGTTAGAAAAGCGAATATTCATTTGTTTTTGTAACACATCTGGGTGGGCTCCGAGCGCAATGCTCTGTGCTCCGAGTCCATCCTATTTTGAAGCCTATTAGAGCCTATAAGCTCCTCGAGGGCAAGGACTGATGTGAATGTACACTATGTAAAGTGTATGTGTGCTCAAGGAAAAGTCCAAACAAACGACAGATTGCAAAAGATAGTAGGACAAACCCCCAAAAATTATTCAAATATATTAGTATTAAAAAGTCAGGTCTGAGCATGTAGGCAGTTTACAAAATAATCTGGCGTGGGTGACTGGGGACAAAGAGAAAGCAAATTTACTAAATACTTTCTTCAGCTCTGTGTATACAAAGGAGCATGGGGGAGCTCATGTCCATAATGGGGGTGGTATTGACGTAGCCCCGAATGTTCCACAATGGCTCAAAATTGATATAGTCCAGAAATATTTAGACAGAATAAAGGTAGATAAAGCACCTGGACGAGATGGCATCCACCCACAGATCCTAAAAGAATTGAGCTCTGTCATTTATAAAGCCATTGTTTCTAATTTTTAGGGACTCATTAATGACGGGAATAGTACCACTTGATTGGCGTAGGGCAAATGTGGTGCCCATATTTAAAAAGGGATCAAAGTCTTTACCAAGTAACTATAGACCTGTTACTTTAACTTCTATACTTGGGAAGATACTGGGGAGTTTAATAAAAGACCACGGAGGAGTTCTTGCTGAAAAAAAATATTTTAAGCAACAGACAGTATGGATTCATGAAAGACACAAGTTGTCAGACAAATCTGATTTCTTTTTATGAGGAGGTAAGTAAAACCTTAGACAGAGGGGTGGCAGTGAACGTGGTATACTTGGAAGTGGCGGCCCATCCACTAGGGGTTCAGGGGAGCTGCCCCCCCAATCCATGCACCCGCCCCCTAATCTACATGCAGGGCGCCAGACGCATGGATTTCAATGTTTGTTTGTTTTTTTTGGGGGGGAAACACATGATTAGAGCCTGAGGCTCTAATTGGCTCAAAAAAAGGGTGGGTACCATTTCAGTCTTTGCAGATGACATCAAGCTATGCAGTGGAATAATGTCAGTACAGGATGTCTCCAACTTACAAGCTGACCTTAAACCACTTGCCGACCAGCCGCCATCGTTATACAGCGGCAGGTCGGCTCTCCTGCGCAAATCGCTGTAGCTGTACGGCGGCTCGTACAGTTGTGGGCGGGCACGCGCCGCCGCGCTATTGCTCCTACTGCACGCTGCGGGAGTGTGCGTGTGGGTGGGGTGGACTCGATGCCCGCCGGCGACCCGCGATCGCCTAGTACAGAGGTAGAACGGGGATCTGCCAGTGTGGATCTGCCCCATTCTGACAGGAGACATGACAGAGATCTATTGTTCTCAGTCATCGGGAACAGTGATTAGTGTCTTGTCCCTGGCAGCCCATCCCCCCTACAGTTAGAACATGCCCAGGGAACGCACTTAACCCCTTTATCACCCCCTAGTGTTAACCCCTTCCCTGCCAGTATCATTTTTACATTGATCAGTGCATTTTTTTTAGCACTGATCAATGTAATAATGTCACTGGTCCTCAAAAAGTGTCATTTGGGGTCAGATTTGTCCGCCGCAAAGTTACAGTCCCGCTTAAAATCGCAGACATTACTAGTAAAGGCAATAAAAATAAATAAAAGTCCCTAAATCTATCCCATAGTTTGTACACATGATAAGTTTTGTGCAAACCAATCAATATAAGCCTATTGCGTTTTTTTTTTTTACCAAAAATATGTAGAAGAATATATATCGGCCTAAACTGATGAATATATATTTTTTTTATATATATATATTTTTTGGGATATTTATTATAGCAAAATGGAAAAGAAATGTTTTTTTTTTTTTAAATTATCATTCTTTGTTATTTTATAGCGCAAAAAATAATAACCGCAGAGGTGATCAAACACCACCAAAAGAAAGCTCTGTTTGTGGGAAAAAAAGGACGTCAATTTTGTTTGGGTACAAACGTTGCACGACCGCGCAATTGTCAGTTAAAGTCACGCAGTGGCGTATCACAAAAAATGGCCTGGTCATTAAGAAGGTAAATCCTACCAGTCCTTAAGTAGTTAATTGGGCGACTATGTGGCAAATGAGGTTTAATGTTGTTAAATGTAAATTTATACACTTGGGGGCTAAGAATATACATGCATCATATATACTAGGGGAGTACAACTGGGGGAGACAATGGTGGAGAAGGATCTATGCAGTTCAGTTTTGGGCATCAGTTCACAAAAAGGGTATCGGGGAACTGGAGAAAGTGCAGAGAAGGGCAACCAAACTGATAAGAGGCATGGAGGAACTCAGCTATGAGGAAAGATTAGAGGAACTGAATTTATTTTCTCTTGAGAAGATGAGATTAAGGGGGATATAATCAACATGTACAAATACATAAGGGGTCCATATAGTGAACTTGGTGTTGAGTTATTCCCTTTAAGGTCATCACAGAGGACAAGGGGGCACTCTTTAGGTCTAGAGGAAAAAAGATTTCATCTCCAAATATGGAAAGACTTCTTCACAATAAGAGCAAATGAGCCTTTGGTGGGGCTTCGATGGGGCTTCAGTGGGGCTTCAAGCGAGCTTTGCCGTAGACTTCTATAGGTGCTTTGAAGATGCTTTGAAGCACAACTAAAGTAACATGGGGTATAATTTTTGAGGCAAAGCTAAAGCAAAGCAAAAGCAAGGTGTAAACAGGACTGTAAGCTATCCATTTTATGTAGTGACAGGAGCTTTGACTGGCATTCAGAGAGCTTTAAAGGGGTTGTAAAGGTTTGCGTTTTTTCACCTTAACGCATCCTATGCGTTAAGGTGAAAAAACATCCGACAATACCGCCCCCCCCCCCCAGCTCCCCTGTTTTACTTACCTGAGCCCGTTCACCTGCTGCGCTCGCCCTCGATGTCCTCTTCGCCACTCAGCCAGGCTGTTGATTGGCTAGAGTGGATGGATTGAAAGCAGCGCAGCCATTGGCTCGCGCTGCTGTCAATCACGTCCAGTGACGCGGCGCGCCGGGGGGGTGGGACCAAGATATACAGTGAGCTGCTATAGCTGTATTACGGGAGCGCGCCCGCAAAAACTAACCACCATGCAAGAGAGCTTGCATGAAGGTGGTTAGTTCTTGCGGGGAGGAGCTGAGACAGGCGCCGAGGGACCCCAGAAGACCAGGTTCGGGGCCACTCTGTGCAAAACGAGCTGCACAGTGGAGGTAAGTGTAATATGTTTGTTATTTTTTTTTTTTAATTGCCTTTACAACCCCTTTAACAAAGCATGTCCAAAGCCTTGTTTTGAAGCAAGTGTAAACTAGCCGTTAACCCCTTCAGATCCGCGCTATAGCCGAATGATGGCTACAGCGCGGATCTACTTTGCCGGGAGGCCGTTCGTAGACGTCCTCCCCTTTGCACGCTGTGATCACCAAGTCAATGAGACTCAAGTTATCGGAGTAAGGGGTCGATCCCGGCCCCTTGCCACGTGATCAGCTGTCAGCCAATGACAGCTAATCATGTCATGTAAACAGAAGATCGGTAATCGTTTTTTTTCTTCTTCTCACGCTGACAATGTGAGGAGAAAAAAAAGCTCACCACCGGCTTCTGTTGAAGGGACATCGGTCCCGAAGAGGAAGAGGCGAAGCCACCTCATCTGTGCCCACACGTACCGCCTGCCAGTGCCACCTACCAGTGCCCACATTGCCACGGATCAGTGCCCACCAGTACATAACAGTGCCAGCAATCAGTGCCACCTATCAGTGCCCACCAGTGGTGCCAATCAGTGCCTCATCAGTGCCACCTAGCAGTGCTGCCTATCAGTGTCACCTACCAGTGCCGATCAGTGCCCATCACTGCCACCCATCAGTGCCAGCTATCAGTGCCACCTATTAGTGCCCATCAGTGCCACCTTTCAGTGCCCACCAATGCCACCTATCAGTGCCCACCAGTGCCACCTCATCAATGCCCAGCAGTGCTGCCTATGGGTGCCCATCAGTGCAGCCTTATCAGTGCCCATCAGTGCCGCCTTATCAGTGCCCATCAATGCAGCCTATCAGTGCCCATCAGTGCAGCCTCATCAGCGTACATCAATGAAGTAGAAAAATTACCTGTTTGCAAAATTTATTAACAAAATATAAAACGGTTTTGTATTTTTTTTTTTTAATGTCGGTCTTTTTTTAAAATTTTTTAACAAAAAATAAAAAACCCAGAGGTGATCAAATACCACCAAAAGAAAGCTCTATTTGTGGGACAAAAATTATAAAAATTTCATTTGGGTACAGCGTTGTATGACCGCGCAATTGTCGTTCAAAAAGTGACAGCGCCAAAAGCTGAAAATTGGTCTGGGCAGGAGGGGGGTTTAGGTGGCCAGTAAGCAAGTGGTTAATGTGTGTTGAAGCTGAAGCAAGTGTAAATGACAACTTACAGTGGTGGCCAGAATGTTACCCTACCAGGCAGCTAAAAAAAAACAAAACTTTTGGTGCCATGTTGCTGGTTTTGCCTACCTGCATTGGACCCAGAACTATGCAGCTACCATTAGAAGGGAGATCAATTGGCCACGGCTCAAGGAAGCCCTAAGCAACCTCTGAAGGAACTCTGGCTGAGAATGGCTGATTTGGCAAATTAATAACTTTAATTCTTGTATAATTTACATCTGACCCCTAAAGTGGGTTTTGTACAAGTGGTCATGAAATGTCACAAGGCTCTTTGTAGCTCAAGTAATATCTCTTCCGCTACAGTCCCTTAAAATGTTACCCTTCCCGTCCACTCCTACCCCACTACTCTCCCCCAGGAGTTACATAGTTATTTTTGTGATATCTTTTTTTCTTGCCCCCTTCTGGCATTCACAGGATTCTCCACTAGGTGAGAATGATGTCCCAGCTGCCTGCAGCCTCCTAGGATAGTTATGTCATGAATTAGGAGACCTACAGCGCATACATCCACCACGCCTCATCAGGGGGCCAGCTGCCTTTTCCTAGCTCTTGCAGCCGTCTCTCAGATGACTTCCCGTGGTGCATGCACATCATCGGGGGGGGGGGGAGAGAGCAGCTACTAAAAACCCTGAGGAGACAGCGCCCCCTGATGACGCAAGTAAAGAAGAGGGCAGTGCAGGACCATGAGTACAAAGACGGATTGATGGATTGCAGCAGGACAATCAGCAGGATGCTTGATTCGCTGGACATGTGAATATGTATCTTGAGGTAAACCCAACTAACAATGTAATAGGAAAGATATAAAGCAAATATACCATGCTGTCTGCAATCAATGTAAAAAAGCAGCTAGCACAGCAATAGATCAATTGCAAAAAATGAAAACATGTGAACAGCAAGTGCAGCGCTCAAAATAAATCTCAGAATAAACTGAAAAAAAAAAAAAAAAAAATATATATATATATATATATATATATATACATAAAGTGCACATAAATGATCCAGGAGGAAACTCAAACAACATATATATATATATATATATGCAGGCAATGCATATAGACACTAAATATACGTGTATGATAGACCAAAAAATGTATATACTATGTGACAATCAAAATATGAGTGAATGATGTCCAATAAAGTGAAAGAAAAAGAAATTATTTTAAAAGAAATTATAGTCCTTAGTGTTTGGACAGGTGAACCAAAAAATAAATTGTAGATATCCAAAACGTGGTTCAAAATAACTGACTTGAACTGGATAACGATGTGACAAAAGAAAACATGCCCAAACTTGATGAAAAGTGACCACCAGAGAGTCAAAAGGCTTACCGGAGCAATTGAACCCAAATGAGTGTACACCCAATGGGTCAATCAAGCTTGTAGGGCCACACACCCAGGGGAAACTGTCACAGAGGACACGACTTCCAACCAGAAGACCAACTACAACAATGGACATCAATGGGATAGGTAATGGACAGAGAGCCACATGGATAGTTGCTCCAATAGAACAGATTTAAAAAAGGAAGAAGAGGTAGGCACATAGTGTAATCCCATTTAAATCAGAAGTAATTTATTTAATAAAAAAGGAGGAAATACACTCACATTTTAGAAGATGAAAAAGCTTTGATGTCTTTTAAGACGAAACGCGTCAGTACGCTCTGCTGAAGTCTCTGTTTTATTCCAAAGCGCTTTTTTATCTACTAAAATATATTTTTCAGTTTATTCTGAGATTTATTCTGAGCACTGCACTTACTGTTCACATGTAACAAGGTAATAGGGGAAAAAAAATATCAAGGGGTGAAGTTCCTCCTAGTGAATACTTCAGTCCAATGTTAGTGCATTCTGGACGAATTTAGTTTTTATACAGTAATACTTTAAATTGGTGGGGGGATAGAAAATGGAACCTTTACAAAAGAAGAGGTAGTCATTACCTCTAAATAAAACGCTAAACATGTTGGAGCTCTGCAAATGAATAAAGTCAATTAATTAGGTTCAACGCTCTTTATTCGTTACACAATATCGGTAACAAAATTTTGCAACGAAGAGTACACTTGAATAAGAAAACTATTATAAAAGTAGCTCTTGCCAACATATAGAATAAAACAAAAGCACTACCTCCAGAGCCACACATGAAAATAAGCTGAGTCGGGAAAGGAGCTGATCTCAGCACCGCCATAAAACCTCAGTACAAGCAACGCTAATGACATTTTAAGCTTATTTTAAAGAAGTCGGGGATTTGAGCAGATTTAAATGACATTGTAGAAACAATTTTTTTTTATCTTGCTCTGCGGGTTGTTTCGCGGAGGAAAAAAAAAAAAAGAGAAAGAATTTTTTAAATGATCTGCAAATTGAAGCGATGGAGTAAGTTCACTGCAACTTGACGATCCTCATTAGAGCTTTATTTAAAATGACGCATCATTTTCTGGCACTGTTAAAGTAGTATATTCCATATTGTACTGCATTATTCTCCACATCAAGCTTTATTAACTTGGAGAATGTCAGGAGCAGAAACAGAGATAGAGATAAAATGATAGAGAGGAAAGGGAGGGGGGAGCAAGAGAGGAGACTTGCAGCCACCGGAAGCTGCCCCTAGGCAATTGGACGTAGTTAGTTTAGTGTAAGCCCAACTGAAGTTACATAAATAGATATGCAGTGAGATAAACATTGTACTGACAGCCTCAAATTCATTGCCCTAGCCTTTCTTTCCTGTTACAGCAGTTGTGCTCATAGCTCCCAACTGTCCCTGATTTCGAGGGACTGTCCCTGATTTGGAGCAATGTCCCTCTGTCCCTCATTCCTCCTCATTTGTCCCTCATTTTGGTCTGATCTATATAGTTGTATATAAAATGCCTTTTATCTGATTTCTAAATTGCTGCATTTGTAAATTCCAAAAGCCAATATAAAGTAACAGCAGTTGTAAAAAGCACTTGTGGGTTTAATCAGTCTTGTGTTTTTGTACAATTCTCCTTTAAGGGGGTGTGGCAAGGGGTGTGTCCTATGCCTGCATACTTTTGCTGATAGGTGTCCCTCATTCCCATTTAAAAAAGTTGGGAGGTATGGTTGTGCTAGGTGTCTAGAGTGAACATGATACTAGTTAAACCCAACACAGTATACAGCACTCAGCAACAGAGCCCTTTTGCTATCCCTGCAATACAAGTCTGTATAAAGACACTTGTGATGAGGGTTGTTGCTGTTATTCAGTTCTGCAGTATGAGGGCAAGAAGCAGGCATAGTGACTTAGGGAGAGCGCTGATTTAATAGAGAAGTGCAGGATCGAAAAATAAACGTGCATCTTCACCTAGGTGAATACAGCATCGATCCAAAGCTACATCTGCCCCCTGCCTCCTCTAAGACTGGGAACTGAGTGATCAAAGACCACCGTTAGTCACCAGCTCTCTGCTCTGCCCCTCCAGCGCTCACTGGAGCGCCGGGCTGTGCGCGGGAATGGGAGCGGTTGGCTCAGGCTCTCAGTGAGGAGTGTGGAGAATAGGGTGCTCTGGATCAGTGTTTCTCAACTCCAGCCCTCAAGGCGCCCCAACAGGTCATGTTTTCAGGATTTCCCTCAGATGAAACAGCTGTGGTAATTACTAAGGAAGTGAAACTGATCAAATCACCTGTGCAAAATAATGGAAATCCTGAAAACATGACCTGTTGGGGCGCCGTGAGGACTGGAGTTGAGAAACACTGCTCTGGATTATAAGGAGACTTTAACAAACAGTAAATAACTGGCTCTTGAGATGTGATTAATGCACCACAGCAGCACTTCAGAAGAGGGAAGCAGGCACACAAAGCAGAGAAGAAGGCGCTTCTAAGTGCAGTAAAAAAAAAAAACACGCTTTAATGACAAGGAAGGGTTAAAAACACTTACAAGATGGAAGTGAAAAACAGGCATATCAATGAATCCATAACGTCCAGCAGGATGCCTTCTGGGAGTAAGACAGCTGCAGGTGCAAGTTCCAGCCGACCAGCGGTGGTAAATACTGTCTCCCTGATCCAAGATAGAGGGCTGTGTTGTCAGGACCAGCATGGAATCCAGGCAACCGGAAGTGACGTCAGAGTGGGTGGTACGTGTTTCAGAGCATGCCTAGTCGCTCCTTCTTCAAACCAGGAGCGACTAGGCATGCTTGAAGAAGGAGTGACTGGGCATGCTCCGAAACATGTACCGTCCACGCTGACCTCACTTCCAGTTGCCTGGATTCCATGCTGGTCCTGACCGCACAGCCCTCCATCTTGGATCCGAGAGACAGTATTTACCACCGCTGGGCGGCTGGAACTTGCACCTGCAGCTTTCTTACTCCCAGGAGGCATCCCGCTGGACGTTATGCATTCATTGATATGCCTGTTTTTCACTTCCATCTTGTAAGTGTTTTTAACCCTTTCTTGTCGTTAAAGTGTTTTATTACTGCACTTAGGAGCGCCTTCTTCTCTGCTTTGTTCAGGCTCTCAGCGGCATGCTGAGAGGCTGGGACAGCTGCCACTCCAGCATCCGGATGGATCCCAACATTAGAGTTGGGATCCCTCCAGAGTCTGGAGCAGCTGAGTGACGTCAGCTGACAGTGGACTTGTTGGCTAAATAGGGGTCACAGGAGTAAAGAACTAGGTGTCCTCCTGTGACCCACAAGAGAAGTAGGGCCAAAGGAGATTTGGCCCCCTTTCTCTTCTAAAGCACATCAGAACATGTGGGGTACAGAACTATAAAGAGACAAAAGGGTGCAAGACTTTACCTGAGGTTTAGGTTTTCTATTGATCCACTGTGTTAGCCCAGCAATAAAAGAAACCCAATAAAAAATCTGCTACCCTAGGTAGATGATAAAACGTGCTCAGAGGGGATTCCCAACTTATTTGAAAATCTTGTGTGACCTGCCCGAAGGTATTAATCACACATCCACTCCTTCAATCTATGTTGTACCAGAAAAAAAGGTGGGTCCCAGTGCTATGGTGACATCTGGGCATTTATGGTCAGGTCTCAATTTCCCTTCATTAGCAAATTTATGGAAAAGTTATAAATCAATGTGTCCTCTATACAGTTTGACAAAAGAAAAAAGGAGGGTTTTGGGACTTTGAATGAGACATGCAGCTGGGAAGGGAACACAACATAATAATAGAAAGGATATCCAATGAGTGCACCGTATATGCGACCGCATCATGTTGCATAGTAACAAATTGGTAAACAGTCAAATAAAATAATTTTGGGGATGGAGGTACATTTTTTCAAATGTCCTCATTTAAAGTCCCATTTAGCTAGTTTCCTCGTTTTCAAATTACTAGGGATAGATACATGCATGCTACCTTATATATAATATATACAACGGTGATATCCAGTGTAAGTGCTATTTAGGCTTGTCATTATATTTTTTTATTAAGGTTTTATTTATATTGTGGATAGGATCTTATGTTCTGTCATTATAATTTTTTACCATTTTGGCATCTTCCATTATTAGTACCTATAATACTTAAAATATTTTTGTTATAGTTCTATTTTTGGGGCCTCTCCAGGGGCAGGCACTTATCTATGACCATTATCATTATTTATAAACCTGATTCGCTTTTACATCCCTGCAGACAATACCCTGTGGAGGGGGTGTGGTCGGCGTCTGAGTGTTGCTGCCTGCCGGGGTTCGCAATCCCAGGAGCTGCGATGCTTGCTGGGAACCCTCCCCTTCCCCCCTTCGTCCTTGTGACGTGAGGGTTGGGGCGGTTATCCCACCACGCATCGACGCCACGCCCCCAGTGCCTTGCGTGTGACGTCGTTCTTGAACGGCATCACGCTGACACTGTTGCGATGTACATCTAAGCGTCTATAAGAAGCGCCAGCTGCGGGGCGGTTCTGTTTTCCGCTCTGACGGCTGGCTCCCTTCTCTGTTTAGTCGCCCACGTGGCGTTGGCAGGTACCTATTGGCGGCTCTCTGGGATACTCACTCCTCCTAGCTGGACACACATTCCCTGCAAACACTTTTTACCGGTGGCCATTCCAATGTCATTTGGTGTCTGGGGATTCACAGGTATTACTATGGTTACATTTTACCTTTATTATTGCGGCTACCAGAGCCCCTCCCCCCCCCCCTTACTTTGGTATAGGTTTACCTATTGAAACTTTACCTTTTTCAATACCTTTTCCTTGGATTGGTCATTACATATCTGTCTACCTGTATATATCCACTCTTTCTTCTCTCCCCCTACATTTCAAAACATTGTAATTTCTAGACTCTTCTTGGTTCACGTTGTTATCCACTTATATTCATTCAATGATAATTATTTTATCTCACCTTTGCCCTATTATACGATCACATTCAGCAATTTTATATCTATACTTTTTATAGGTTATGAACATGCGGTCACAATGTTATAAAGCTCTTCACAAACACCAGTTGCCCTCTAGGTGCCGCCTCAGCTCCCGGGATTGTATACATTTACATCCTCGACAGGTTTACACCCTCGATGCCCTCCACCCACCCACTTAGGTTCTTTGTAAGTAATTTACTATGGTCTAAAGTTACCACTGCTACTTTAAGATCTTACTGCCAAAAACATTCTCTTGCCTGTCCTGTGGTCAACCCCTGAACATCTCCCTATATATATCTTTTTATAGATAGCTACTTTGTATCTGCTCCTGAAGATTGGAAAGATCCATGAAACGCGTCGAGCTTTTAGATGCTATTCACATTAACAACCTCCCTATAGCTCCAACTCATTATGCCGTTTGGATTTCACCAATTATAATTATCATTATTTACTGTGAAGACACACAACTATTAGCTTGAATCCAATTTTTACCTCACCATTGCGATTCACATCATGCTGCTCTGTTGCTGGGTTATTTTGTTATTTTGGATCAGCTTTATGGAACGTGTACTTATATGTTTTACTATATGATTATGTGTATATGCAGGCTATTTTCTCACCAATATGGTCCACCCATCAGACATTACTGATATTATGATGCAGCTACATGCGAATAGTAGTCTGATGATTTTGTATTATGGTACCATTATGACTATAATAGACTGCCATACCATCATGCTGTTATATGACGTTTCTAAGACTATGTATTTGACCCTTCAATAAAGCTTCCGTGTTTTATTTTATTTGACTGTTTACCAATTTGTTACTATGCAACATGATGCGGTCGCATATACGGTGCACTCATTGGATATCCTTTCTATTATTATGTTGTGTTCCCTTCCCAGCTGCATGTCTCATTCAAAGTCCCAAAACCCTCCTTTTTTCTTTTGTTGTATACATTTTGGGGATGGAGGTACATTTTTTCAAATGTCCTCATTTAAAGTCCCATTTAGCTAGTTTCCTCGTTCTCTATACAGTTTGGTCCTTACAGATTAGAATATATTTTGGGGGGCCACCCTTCTTATATGTGCTTGAAGATACCTCAATGCCCCCAGGTCTTGAGAACAATAGAAAGGTATTGGAAAACGCCACTTGCGCAAAGGTGAGAGTGGGCACGGTCAGGTGTCAAATCAGTAAGCAGGTACAATCGAGTTAGGACTTTATGTGCAGTGCATCAATCCTCCTCTGTTAATGTCTGTTTGCTTGTGCATACCTTATATTCAATAGGTGAGCAAGAGAGCTATGCGGATTTATCATTTTGAATATTTGTTAAACATATTGGGACCAGCCAAGGTCAGAAAGCAGTTTTCTGGGCTTTAGAATATGTAGTCCCTTTTGGCAACAAGGACTATGTTGTTTGTAAAAGCAGGGGTCCAATTCAGGTAAGCAGAAGCCAAATTTCCAAAGCAAGTTCAAATCTAAGAGAAAGGCCAGGGCAATCCAGTTCATGGTGGGTATCGAAGCAACCAGATCAAGACAAGTTGGGATATGTAGTCCCTTTTGGCAACAATGACTATGTTGTTTGTAAAATCAAGGGTCCAGTCCAGGTAAGCAGAAGCCAACTTTCCAAACCGAGTCAAAATCTAAGAGAAAGGCCAGGGCAATCCAGTTCATGGTGGGTATTGAAGCAACCAGGTCAAGACAAGTTGGATCAACACATTGGAGCAAGGTCAGGGTAAACTGGACCAATACACAAAGAGCCCAATAAGAGGACTGAATACTAAAACTCCATAGTTTCTGGTATGGTGGTGCATGTGACTCCCCTTCATCCCCAGGGCAGGACTTAGAGTGGTGGGGGCCCCTGGGCTTGAGTCACTTTCGGGCCCTACCTTCTATACATTACTTTAAACCTTTAGTTTTCTTTTAAGCGCGCCACTCCGATACCGTTTGTCCGCCATTACATCACTGTCTAATGCAGACAGGTTTTCTCAACGGCACTACGTAACTGCCAATAACCAATCAGCAAACCTCAAGATAAGAGTTTAAGGAATTTTAAGGTAAAAAACTATTTATTGCTAGTTCACACCAGACGCAGTTCTGTTCAGTTCCGTGCACTTTTTTTCTGCACTCAAAATGCATGCACAGTGTTTTTCATGTATTCCAATGGCTCTAGTTCACACCATACAGTCAGTTTCCGGTCAGTTTCGGGTGCAGAAACTGACTGGAAATTGACTGCATGGTGTGAAAAAAACTTACATTTAAATGCTCATCAATTGCACAGCGTCCATCTGCATGCTTGTCCAGTGTCATTTGCAGCCTTGCCCAGTGTCATTGCAGCCTTATCAGTGTCATTTGCAGCCTTGTCAGTGTTATTTGCAGCCTTGCAGCCTTGTCAGTGTCATTTGCAGCCTTGCAGCCTTGTCAGTGTCATTTGCAGCCTTGCAGCCTCCATCTGCAGCCTTGTCCATGTCATTTGCAACCTTGCCCAGGCTGCAGAATAAACTGCAGTGACTTGTCAGTGTCACTGCAGTTTAAATATGGCGCCACCGAGATACACAGAGCCGGTCCTGTGTATCTCGGCCCCTGACAGCTTTTCTCGGCTCCTCTCGCAGTTCCGCTCAGTCCCGCCCTAGGATGGACATAACACAGGTCCAATGGCGGGACTGGGCGTGACTGTGAGCGGAGCCGAGTGCCGCCACCGGACCTAGCCGAGTACACTCGGCTAGGTCCGGTGGCGGCACTCGGCTCCGCTCACAGTCACGCCCAGTCCCTGTGTTATGTCCATCATAGGGCGGGACTAGGCGTGACTGTGAGCGGAACTAGACGAGTATAGCCGAAGTACACTCGACTGGGGCCCGCGGGGCTCCCTATTGGGCAGGGCCCATGGGCTTGAGCCCACTCAAGCCCTATGGTAAGTCCGGCCCTGTTCATCCCACAAGGCAGTCCTGGGTGCCTAAGCTGTCAATCGCCAAGCCCAAGGACTGTCACATGGGGAAAGGGGCGCCCTTAGGCAATCAGGCTCCAACCAGACCAGCAGAACTTTTTCACTTGCATCGGCAGATGAATTGGTTGGCGGGCAACACTAGGAAGTTATGAGAAGCAGTGGAGGAGATGCACCTGTCGCTTCATCCTGAATAGGCAAAGAATGGGTTCTCTTTAAAAAAGACTCAGGGTCATCATCTTATGCATTTACTCAACCTGGGCCTGAATCGAAAACTGTGGAAATGCAGGTCGGGGTGTTCCCAGGTTCCAAGCACTGTCCCAAATCTAGAAGAACAATCCTTTAACTACAGTATAAGCAGAGTAAGAAACTGTAGAGTTAAATACTAGCATCATTATTACTAAGTCAGTTCCTTCTAGAAATCCTATTTTTGTCCTATTTGTCTCATTTAGCGCGTAGTGGTAGTTAAAATTCTATGAAATACTGGAAATTTGGCCATATCTTCTTGTTACATCTCCCTCAGTGCTACTACACGGTTTATAACGTTCACAGGCTCGAAGCGCGTCAGCGCTGCTCACGATAATGAATGGCGCCGATGCTCTACTTCTTTCACAACGCCCTACAGACACAGTAAATTGGGCTCTCGCGCCTGCATGTGTACAAAGACAGAGAGATCATAGATTGTACTACAGTAGCTGAGTGGTCCCGAAAGGCCTCACTCCCTGATTAAAGATGTAGTAAGCTGAAACATTCTCTCTGCCTAAATGTGCCTAGTGCATGGCAATGTGTACACATTTTACAGTTTTATATAACTCATCTATACTGTTTATGTATAGCTGATTTATATAGCTAATGATTGCCTCCCATAGACACAATCGCTGTCCTGTTTTGGCTAGGCTGGGCTACGATAATTAATTATGTATGTGCCCACCGGCCATGCTCAGGCCCAGCAGAAGACAAATATCTGGGGAAATACAGATCAGTTGAGCTGGATAATGTTATCCTATTACTGTTGTTTCCCCTGATAAAGCTAGTATTGGAATTTCCTGGGCATGCTGCCTCTTCTCCTCCTCCACAGGCATAAACATGCATGTTCGGATGGGGTGAGAGTGCATGCTTATGTGTTTATAAAGCTTCCACTGTTAGTGGTGAGCCCTTGCATGCTTGGAAAAATTGATAGTGGTCTCAATGATTGTGGGATCACATGGTGCAAGAAATTTCAAAGCGCCCCGTGTCCAAACTCTGCACAGACATATTCCAACAAGGTAAGACTTCCAATAGTGGAAGGCCCTCTTTCTCACCCTACTTGGAAGAGCATTCATGGTCTGATCTGCTCACAAGCACTATAAATGCATCTAAGCGAGGGGTCTCTAAACTTTCTAAACAAAGGGCCAGTTTACTGTCCTTGAGACTTTAGGGGGGCTGGACTAGGGCCAGTGGGAGTAGAAAAATTTCCAGCGTCCAGTGGGAATAAACAATGCCACATCTTTGGTGTCAGTGGGAGGAATAGTGTTTCATTGTTAGTGTCAGTGGAAGGAATAGTGTCCCATTGTTGGTGTCAGTGAAAAGAATTCTGCCCCATTATTGGTGTCAGTGGGAGGTATTGTGACCTTTCGTTGATGTCAGTGAGAGAAATAATGCCCCATTGTTGGTGTCAGTAGGAAGAATGGTGGCTCATCTTTGGTATCAATGGAAGGAATTATGCCCCATCATTGGTGTCAATAAAATAAGTTGTGCCCCATCGTTGGTGTCAATGGAAGTAATTGTGCCCCATCGTTGGTGTCAGTGGGAGAAATTGTGCCCTTTTTAGGGTGTCAGTGGGAGGAATAGTGCCTCATTGTTGGTGTCAGTAGGAGGAATAGTGCCCCATTGTTGGTGTCAGTAACAGGTATTATGCCCCATTGTTGGTGTCGATGGAAGGAATCATGCCCTATCGTCGTTGTCAATGGAAGGAATTGTGCCCCATCGTCGTTGTCAATGGAAGGAATTGTGCCCCATCGTTGGTGTCAATGGAAGGAATTGTGCCCCACCGTTGGTGTCAATGGAAGGAATTGTGCTCCATCGTTGGTGTCATGGGAAGGAATTGTTCCCCATCGTTGGTGTCAATGGAAGGAATTGTACCACATTGTTGGTGTCAATGGAAGGAATCATGCCCTATCGTTGGTGTCAATGGAAGGAATTACACCTCATCGTTGGTGTCAGTGGGGGAAATTGTGCCCTTTTGATGGTGTCAGTGGGAGGAATAGTGCCCCATTGTTGGTGCCAGCGACAGGAATTAAGCCCCATTGGTGGTGTCAGTGGATGGAATGGTGTCCCAAGGGCCAGGCTAAAGACAAGCAAAGGGCCGCATCTGGCCCCCAGACCTCAGTTTGAAAACTTCTGATCTAGGCAATAAGTAGTCATCCTTAAAGAGGAACTTCACTCCCCCCCATACTTTTCGCTAGGTTATAAATGAAAAACATACTTACATGCCCAGCAATCCAGTGGAGTTCTAGAGGAATCCACCACTCTGTTACTGCACACCTGGTCCTGTGCCACCATTTTCTTCTATAACATCATCAGGGGCCAGCAGTCTTCTCCAGGTTCTTGCAGCCAGCCACATGATAATGTGCATGCATCATGGTGCATCATCAGGAGGATTGGTTGCAAGAACTAGGAAAAGACAGTAGACCCCTTGATAACACATTGTGGTGCATGTACCATAGCATACCCCAAGGCCTCCTGGAATGCATGATGTGGGTATCACAGGGGGCTACATACAACAAATACGTCATTCTCATCTAGGCGAGAATCCAGGAAGTGCAGGGAGGCTTCCTTGAAAAAAAGTATTGTAAAAAATTTATTAAATAAAAAAATATCCTATTGTTAGCGAGGAAGGGAGTAGGAGTGGAATGACAGAAAGTGGGTAGGGGAAGGTAAAGGTCAGCTTTAAAGTATGACTAAAGCCACATTTTATATTTTTTTTGGTGTAAGAAATAGGTAAAATCCATGTCAGGTTTTTTTGCTTTCTGTGCCTAGTTCGAGAAGTTTTCCTTGACTTACGGTCCTGTAGACACAACAGGAAATGAGAGTAAATCTCTCAAAAGTGAGGGAAATCCCCTCTTTGTAGTTACAGGCTCATGTGTTCCAGTTCGAAGATTTCCCTGTTATTCCTGGTGTGATGACATCTCAAAATTTAGTATTTTCCTTCACTCACTGTCCTATTGGCAATAGTCAAGCCAAGACAAAGGAGTATAAACTTCCGTAGTGGGTACACCATTCTCCACAATTTCCAAAACTTCTAAAAAATTGTCTTTATATACCCTATAATTTGTACTATAAAGGCTGGAAACCAGAAATTTAAACCAGAGTGTGATTCTACTAGATAACATGACTTTTATCTATGCTTAGAGAGTATCTAAAATAGGATCTTACCCCAAAAGATAAGAGGGATCAAAACACATTCACAAAGCACATTAAAAAAAAGCTTGTACAGCCCTAAAAATGTTGATCAAGAAAGTGGCAGTGTCATCAAATATCAAAACTGTATATAAAAGCATATTTATAGCTGAAAGGCCCCTTGTAGATGCCCATCTAAACTGTTGAGTTCCAGGGAAAACAAAATATTTCAAAGGGCTTTTAAAAGGTAAGTGATATCTCCAAAGATGAGAGCTTGTGATTGATGTAAGCAATTTGGAATATAAGGTAAACTCGTTAGCCAAGCTGATATGAGGTTGGGTCATTCAGGATTCCTCGTAGGATCCCTGCTGGGATTTCCAGGATTCCTAGGACCTCCACTGTCTCCAGGACTTCCTAAGTTCCCAGTAAAGACATTGAGCATGTCTTCTGACCAGACGGGTATTTGAGCACCAGCCTTTGCAGTAGCTGATTTTGTGTCTTATCACCAGAATCTTTTATAGCTAAAAGAGCTATAATACTTGCCTGCCATTTGCCAGTTTTGTTGTCAACTTAGATTGATCTGACTACCCTCTTGTCTGTTTTGACCCCTGACTACACTCTTGCCTGCTGCCTGCCAAGACCTTTGCCTGGACCTAACAACTCTCTTGTCTGCTGTCTACCTTGATCCCTGCTTGGACCTGACTACTCTCTTGTCTGCTGCCTGCCTTGACCCCTGCCTGGACCTTACTACTCTATTGTCTGACGCCTGTCTAACCCCTGCCTGGACCTGACTACTCCCTTGTCTGACACCTGCCTTGACCCCTGCCTGGACCTGACTACTCTCTTGTCTGCTGCCTGCCTTGACCAGTGCCTGAACCTGATTACTCTCTTGTCTGCCACTTGCTTGACTTCTGCCTGGACCTGACTAATCTCTTGTCTGCTGCCTGTCCTGACCCCCACTTGGACCTGACTACTACAAGCAGAGGCCATTTGCCTTGACCTCTGCTTGTACCTGACTACTCTCTTGCCTGCAGCCTGCCAAGACCTCTAACTGACCTAACCACTCTCTTGTATGCAACCCTGTGAAGTCTCCACACCGTAGCTTTTCAACTACAGCAATCCCTTGTGGGGTGATCCCAAGGGCCATGACCTGGAGCCAGTTGTCAAACAAAAAAAAAACAGGGCCACTAGGGTTCCTGGCTTTCACCACCATGAGAAGCTCTGGGGAATGTGAAGCCCAACTGCCACTTAGACTCAGCACCTTGGGTGAGCCTTCAGAAAGTATGTCACCAGCACAACAAGGGTCTCTAGAATGAGTCCAAAGCTTTATTCAGTGATCATATCATAGTTACAGAAGTAAAGTTTCAAAGCCTCACAGGACCCCTTCGTCAGGCGTGTGACATTGGGCAAGCCTGCGTCACCTGTCATGGGACACCATAACAGCTAAGAGTCCACTCCGGTTTAATTGATGCACACTGGCTGAAGTCCAGTTTCCAACAGGCATTTAAATCAAATATGGGATCTTAAGGCACCAAGATATTTAATGGATCAAATTGTTTGTGTATAGCACACAATCCAAAGAAAATACATTCACTAAATGGGGCATTGATTCCACATAGCTTGGTCAGATAAGATGTTGACTCTGAATGCAGAAAAATCCACCATGTAGGGTAACAGTAAAGCTCAGCTAGAGTAATGTCCTCTGCCTCACAAACACACTAATGCCGCGTACACACGATCAGAATTTCCGACAACAAATGTTTGATGTGAGCTTGTTGTCGGAAATTCCGACCGTGTGAAGGCTCCATCGGACATTTGTTGTCGGAAATTTCCAACAACAAAAATTCGAGAGCTGGATCTCAAATTTTCTGACAACAAAATCCGTTGTCGTAAATTCCGATCACGTGTACACACTTCCGACGCACAAAATTACACGCATGCTCGGAATCAAGCAGAAGAGCTGCACTGGCTATTGAACTTCTTTTTTCTCGGCTCGTCGTACGTGTTGTACATCACTGCGTTCTTGGAAGTCGGAATTTCCGACAACATTTGTGCGACTGTGTGTATGCAAAACAAGTTTGAGTCGATATAAATAAGAGGAGAGAGTGCACTAGATAGCCACGTCCGTAAATATTGAGGAAACAGTAGGGGGTACTACTCAAAGTATTACCAAAAGGCGGACTTTATAGGCCAAGAAACAATGGAGAAGGAAACAATATAAACAATCAAATTTATTAGAAAAATATAGATAACAAACATTGTCTTGAAAAAGAGGTAAAAACCATAACATATATGCATCAGTGAGCCCTTGTGCGTCTACGCGTTTCGACGTTAGGCTTCTTCAGGACACGGTCAAGGTTCAAAGACGTAACAGATAAGAGAACAAATTACTTTTTCCCAAAAGTTCTCAACACATGTCTTTTTAAAAAAAATAATTCTTTATCTTTGTCTATGTAATAGTCGTGATTTTAATGGCAATGTATCTCATTTTAGATGTTATCTGTTACGTCTTTGAACCTTGGCTGTTTCCTAAAGAAGCCTAACGGCAAAACGGGTAGACGCACAGGGGCTCACTGCACTAATAACACAGATGCATATATGGTATGGTTTTTACCCCTTTTTCAAGACAATGTTTGTTATCTATATTTTTCTAATAAATTTGATTGTTTATATTGTTTCCTTCTTCATTGTTTCTTGGCCTATAAAGTCAGCCTTTTGGTAATACTTTGAGTAGTACCCCCTACTGTTTCCTCAAGTTTTAGCCAACATCCGTCGGAAATAAATCCAGGATTTTGTTGTCGGAATGTCCGATCACGTGTACGTGGCATAAGACAAACTGTAGTGTAATAAAGGATAAAGTTAGCCTGCATCCAAAGCATAGAAGAGTTCAGGCAGAGCAATGTCCTCGACTTCACATACGCACCAAAACAGACTGTGATGTAGTAACAGTTGATAGATGACTGTCTTCTCCATCTAGTGATTATTATGCGGTATTTTCCTGAAGTATCTCAATCCGGAAAATACCATATTATGTCCACTAGATGGAGCTGATGGCCATAGGAAGAAAACATATTAGACGCATTATGGGGTTATTCATAATGGCTTTTTTTCATAAACAGACCCCTTCGATTTTGATGCTACAGTGGCTTAGTGGTTAGCACTACTGCATATGGAGCATGTGACCTAATTCTCTCCTATGTGATAGGCCTGGTGCTTGGCGATTGGCCAGTCAGGCCCCCATAACTGTCACACAGGGGCCACCCATGAGGCCAATTGAGGTGTTTGTCTCAGGTGGCACTTATAGAGGCATGGTGTGGGGGCCAGCAATGAGGCCAGAGTGTCCATACTTGACGCTCTGTCTTCAGTGCGGCTCAGTGACACTGAGTCAAGTAAAGCCACAGGATCAGTAATAGGAGCTCCCTGTCTGGTTGCTGTGCCTGTCACACAGGCAGGTGCAGTGGCTGAGCCCAATTTAGCCTAAGACCTGTGTGACAGGCATAGTGACCACGGGCAGCATCTGATCCTGGGGGCAGGTAGAGAGTCTTCAACCCTGTGTAAGCTCCAAATCACTGGCTTATGCAGGGAAACACTCTTCACTATTGTCGGCTACCCTGTTTCCCCGAAAATAAGACCTAGCGTGATTGTCGGTGATGGCTGCAATATAAGCCCTACCCCCCAAATAAGCCCTACCCTGTTTCCCCGAAAATAAGCCCTAGCCTGAAAATAAGACCTACAAGGACTTTAACTAGGGCTTATTTGGGGGGTAGGGCTTATATTGCAGCCATCACCGACAATCACGCTAGGTCTTATTTTCGGGGAAACAGGGTAAATGGAGCAGCAGAATAGCAAATGGAAGACATATATTAGCTAATGGATGGGTTGGTATTAAACTGAACCAATGCTTTGCCCGTGCATGCTTTTCAAGCCACCTTGGTGTCAGATATAAACACACTGGGTTTGATTTACTAAATGTAAATAGAATGTACACTTTCCAATTGCAGTTGCACTCTACAAGGGAATTTGCTCCAGAGCTCAGACCGGCCATAGACGGTTCGAATCTCTGCCAGTTCAGCAGGAATCAGCCAAAATTCGAACCATGTATGGGCAGGCTGAATGTACCAAGTTTAAGGGAAAAAAATAAAATTAAACAAAATAGAATGGAAGGCGCACGCACCTAGTGCATTACCGAAAAACATTTATTCAATAATAGATCAATAAAAAATGGATACTCACAAGGTGGCAAATAAAAGGTAGGCCATAAAAACACACAATGCTGAACAGTGTGGACACACATGTGCCGTATTCACTTCGCGGGGTATACAGCTAACGCGTTTCGGCAGCGCACCCCTCTTCCTCAGGGCTAAGCTACTCCGAGCACCTATAGGCAAGTGCTTAAAATAGCAAAACCCTCATTCAAGAAACCTGCCCCCAAAAAGCCAGAGAAAAAAAATATATATATAATTGAGAAAATTGTTAGTTATTATTGATAATTAATATCAATAATAATTAATCATCACGAGGTTAAATAATACATACAAAAGTTCATTGGATCCCTTTCACATAAAATCCCTTGCACCCTACTGTAGCAGTCTGCAAACTGGCTTTAGAGGCTTCATAAAATGCTGACTTACCATTCATGGAAGCAAAGATGGCCGCCAGGGTGCAGACGCCATCCCCTGGATGCACAGGTGGGTGCTTGTGAAGCGGGTATGCAGGCACATCCGAGACCTGGAAATGCCAAAACGAGAACTTGCACCATTGGGTGTAAACAGGGACCCCCCAGCCATGGCGCGCCCGGCCCGCCGGTGCAACCAGCCTGCCGGATTTTACTTGAGATTATCGCTATTGTGCAAATTTCTTTCCTGCAGCCTGACTGTCTTTGGTCTTCCGTAGTAAATGAGGTGAATATTCAGTTTGCAAATAATACCCAATTGCATGTAAGGAAAAAAACAAACAAAAAAAATGCATTTTTGATTGCACTTGATTGGATGGTGGGAGTCAGCAGAGCTTCCCCATCATTTACTAAGCCCTGGAGCAAATGCCCTTGCAGAGTGTAACTGCACTTGCAAAGTGCACAGTCTATTTGCCTTAAAGCAGTGTTCTACCCAAAAATGGAACTTCCGCTTTAAGGGAAGGTGACCCCCTGACATGCCACATTTGGCATGTCATTTTTTTTTGGGGGGGGGGGAGCGGATACCTTCTTTTTAGAGGGTCCCAGCTCCCACTTCCTCCCGACGCAGAGCAGCAATGGAAGGGAGATCACCTCTCCCCCCTCCCTCTCGGCAATCATCTGGGACATGTCACAGGTCCCAGATGATTGCCCGCCCAGTCACGGCGCGCGGCGCGGAGCAGATCGCGCATGCGCAGTGGGTACCCAGCTGTGAAGCCACAGCCGGGCGCCCACAGTTACAAAGCCGGCGCTGCAGAGAGGAGGGGGAGACTAGCAGGGCTTTGTTCCCCCCGCATCGCTGGACCCTGGGACAGGTAGGTGTCCGATTATTAAAAGTCAGCAGCTGCAGTATTTGTAGCTGCTGACTTTTATTTTTTATTTTTTTAAGCAGAACTCCGCTTTAAGTAACCCCATTATACTGGAAAATTCAAGCGATTTGTTCGACCTTCATTAAAAATGACCACAAAGAGTCTAAACTCAGGTATAAAATACACAAATGAATACAGCTCTGTGACAATAAATACATCATCAAATGTACTTTTCAAATACAATCACTATAAGGAACCTGAATGTGACCGGTTATCAGCCTCTCAGTACAGCAGAGCTGGGGTGGGAGGAAGAAGCAGCACAGGGAGCCAATCAGTTCATGTGCTAACAAGAAGCCTATCGCTAGGAGTAGAGAGCAGAGTGACAGAGAGGTGAGCTCATCACTGCTTCTCCTATCACTGTCCAGTGACAGGCTGGGGGGAGGGGGGGGCCAGGATGACTTGGGCTCAGAGGAAGTGGGTCTAAAGATGTTGGCTATCCGAAAAAAAAAGTACTGCGGGGGGAAATCTCTGGGCTGAAGGTGAATATTGTAGCAAAAGCTGCTTTCATTATTTTATCTATTATATATATATATCTTTGTAATTTTTGGTTGGTGTTCTGCTTACTTCCGGACCGCCCACTGTCGTTTTACGTCGGTACTTTGAAGGAGGATATCGTTGTTATGACAGCAGCTAGCTACCATAACCCCGGTATCCTTCTTTTCAGCGGGCGGTCCAGTTTAAGATAAAAGTGGTCTCTGTGGCGGATTCGCCACATGATCACTTTTATCGGCGGCAGCAGAGGGGCCCCCCTCCCGCCGCGATCCGGTGCCCTCCACCGCTTACCGGAGCCGTCGGCAGCGGTGGAGGCGATCGCGTCTGTCCCCTTGCTAGGTATGGAGACGAGTGAGGGGAAGATGGCCTCCACCCGTCTCCATATCATTGCAGGGCGGAAGCAATGTCACGTCCACCCACAGCTCTTAAAGGGCCATTTTTTTTTTTTTTTTTTTAAATGACAACATTTTTTTTTTTTATTGCATTTTAATGTAACTATGAGATCTGAAGTCTTTTTGACCCCAGATCTCATATTTAAGAGGTCCTGCCATGTTTTTTCTATTACATGGGATGTTTACATTCCTTTTAATAGGAATAAAAGTGACACATTTTTTTTTTTAAACAGTGTAAAAATGTAAAAAAAAAAGGTAAAATAAATAAGAAAAAAAAAAAAATTTAAACGCGCCCCGTCCCGTCGAGCTCGCGTGCAGAAGCGAACGCATACGTGACTAGCGCCTGCATATGAAAACGGTGTTCAAACCACACATGTGAGGTATCGCCGCGATCGGTAGAGCGAGAGGAATAATTCTAGCCCTAGACCTCCTCTGTAACTTAAAACATGCAACCTGTAGGATTTTTTTAAACGTCGCCTATGATTTTTAAGCGTAAAAGTTTGTCGCCATTCCACGAGCAGGTGCAATTTTGAAGCTTCACATGTTGGGTATCAATTTACTTGATGTAACATTAACTTTCACAATATAAAAAAACAATTGGGCTGACTTTACTGTTGTCTTATTTTTTAATTCAAAAAAGTGGTTTTTTTTTTTTAAAAGTGCGCTTGTAAGACCTCTGCGCAAATACAGTGTGACAGAAAGTATTGCAACGACCGCCATTTTATTCTCTAGAGTGTTAGAAAAAAAAAAGTATAATGTTTGGGGGTTCTAAGTCATTTTCTAGCAAAAAAAAAAAGTGTTTTTAACTTGTAAACAACAAATCTCAGAAAGAGGCTCGGTCCTTAAGTGGTTAAAGAAAAGCGTCATCGATGATCCGCATGTGACCGATGGCGCAGCACTGAGGTCATCCTCGAGGCTCTACTGCCTGATGAACTTCCCTATGGCGGCGACCCCGGCATGACTGCAAGACAGCAGCGTTTTTTTGGCATTAAAATTCACGTCACATTCCTTCTCCGACAGCCCTCTCAGGCTTACTGTATTAATACTGCGCAGCAAATCTTTCGCAGAACAAGGTCCCTGTGGAGCTAAAAACGATAAAAACAATTTATTTACAAGCAAGAAAACCGCCGCCATACCGTATTAATATTCCTTTGTCTGCAGCACTTGCTGTTTATTCGATGATTGTTAATAACCGAGCAATGGGCAGATTGTAATCGATGGGATAGCAAAACCCCTGCTGCAAATCAGAAGCCAATTCGGACTGGGCGAGAAGTTTCAATGACCGTATGAACGCACGCGGCTGCAGGTGACGCGCCTTTATAAAGGTCACAGAACCGATCGCCGAGTTAATCTTTAATGCTGAAATCCAGGCAAACAGAGAAACACACAGATGAAATACATGTAAGGGATCTGTTTGGCCTGCCAAAGGATTTGTATCTCTGTTCATCCACTTATCAGATTTACACAGCTCTGGCACGCAGCCCTGTCAGGTGACTTGACTCTGCTACAACTACAGCGCCTTGCAAAAGTATTCACACCCCCCTTGGCATTTTTCGTGCTTTGTTGCCTCACAACCTGGAATTAACATGGATTGTTTGAGGATTTGCATCATTTAATTTACAGAACATGCCCACAACTTTGAAGATGTTTTTTTTTTGTATTGTGAAGCAAACAACAAATAGGACAAAATAACAGAAAACGTCAATGTGCATAACTATTCACCCCCCTAAAGTCAGTACTTTGTAGAGTCACCTTTTGCGGCTATCACAGCTCCAAGTAGCTTTGGATAAGTCTCTATGAGCTTGCCACATCTTACCACTGGGATTTGTGCTCATTCCTCCTTGCAAAACTGCTCCAGCTCCTTCAAGTTGGATGGTTTGCTCTTGTGAACAGCAATCTTTAAGTCTGACCACAGATTTTCTATTGGATTGAGGTCTGGGCTTTGACTAGGCCATTCCAACACATTTACATGTTTCCCCTTAAACCACTCAAGTGTTGCTTTAGCAGTGTGTTTGGGGTCATTGTCCTGCTGGAAGGTGAACCTCCGTCCTAGCCTCAAATCACACACAGAGTGGTACTGGTTTTGCTCAAGAATATCCAGGTATTTAGCACCATCCATCTTTCCCTCAACTCTGACCAGTTTCCCAGTCCCGACCGCTCAAAAACATCCGCACAGCATGATGCTGCCGCCACCATGTTTCACTGTGGATGGTGTTCTTTGGGTGATGTGATGTGTTGGGTTTGCACCAGACATAGCGTTTTCTTTGATGGCCAAAAAGTTAAATTTTAGTCTCTTCAGACCAGAGCACCTTCCTCTATACATTTTGGGAGTCTCCCACATGCCTTTTCGCAAACTCAAAATGTGCCATTTTGTTTTTTGCTGAACGTTATGGCTTTCTTCTGGAGATTCTTTCCACTGACCACCAATGTAAGGGACATTCTTTCCACTGACCACCAATGTAAGAAGCAATCTTCCCACTGACCACTTTTGTAGGGGACATTCTTTCGAATGACCACCAATGTAATGGACATTCTTCCCACTGTCCACCAATGTAAGGGACATTCTTCCTACTGATCACCAATGTAAGGATCATTCTTCCCACTGACCACCAATGTAAGGGACATTCTTCCTACTGATCACCAATGTAAGGGACATTCTTCCTACTGATCACCAATGTAAGGATCATTCTTCCCACTGACCACCAATGTAAGGGACATTCTTCCTACTGATCACCAATGTAAGGGACATTCTTCCTACTGATCACCAATGTAAGGGACATTCTTCCCACTGACCACAAATGTAATGGACATTCTTCCCACTGATCCCCAATGTAAGGGACTTTCATCCCACTGACCACCAATGTAAGGGACATTCTTCCTAATGACCACCAACGTAAGGGACATTCTTCCCACTGACCACCAATGTAAGGGACATTCTTCCTAATGACCACCAACGTAAGGGACATTCATCCCACTGACCACCAATTTAAGGAACATTCTTCCTACAGGCCACCAATGGGCAACAGGTGAGAAAAGAGGGAGTGGGAGCGGGTACCTGTCAGAAAAAGATAGCCACACCCAAGTACAAAAAAGATACCAAAAGTGGTAGAGGAGGGTTGAAGGAGGAGGATGAGAGGAACTTTCACATTTAAGTGAAGTTCCGCTTTAACGAAGCAGGACCCAGCACACGGCATACCGTTTTTTTCCTTGAGTTCCACCTTAAATAGTCAAACCCAAATATTCAGATCAGGTCTTCAGACTTTTATATGACTTTCCTCATCTGCATATTTGTTCTGTGGCAGTGGCTTTACGTATTAAAGCTAGTATGTCAGCGTAAAAGCCCCTCCCCCACCCACAATCCCCCTCTTCGGATTGTCACCCCGCGGGGTTGCATCATCATTTTCATGCATTATATGCTAAGTTGGAGATATGACCTTTCTCTGTGATACCAGATGATTTTCATTTTTACCTTAAAGTCATTTGTTTAGTCTCTGCCATAGGATGTAAATTACGTATTAGGGTTACTGGAGCATGACCAAGAATTCATCACTTAGATTATGTTTCCTTTAGGGTATGGATGCCTTTGCCTATACAAACCTTATAGAAGGGCCAAAAAAGGGTCTTAAAGCTGAATTCCAGGCAGATAGAGAAGACACAAATGAATACAGTTCAGTATTCATCATCAAATGTATTTTTTTTTAGATGCAGACAATGTTAAAACGGAACGTTGCCCATAAGAGTTTCATAGCAAATAATGTTCTTTAATAAAAGAACGTACATTCCACATTAATAATTATGTGCCAACATTAGTGAGTGCTGTAAATTGCCTCCACCATTTTGTTGCAGCCCAGAGCAGTCACTTCTTTAGTGGAAACCCCCCCCCCCCCTCGGTATCAAAAACTACATGTCACTTTCTGCATTTAAAAAAATGTACATTTCCAGCCTTGATTATATGTCTTGGCTCAGTTAGAGAGGAAGGCTGACAGAAGCTTTACAGTGCTGAAGTTTGCAGGCTACAGATGAGAGAAAAAGGAGTGAATCTTAGGGTGATAAGATAAGACACTATCCTTGTGTAGCGGGTGCCTCACTCTGTCCCACCAAGCTGGCCGCAGGGATGTACACAGGCTTTCCAGCCTGAAGGAGGGAGAGAGCTGCCTCTCAGTTCCTGCATGGGCTTTTCACCCCCCCTCCCTCTCCTCACTGACTCACACAGAGCTGTTCACTCTGCAGCCTCCCATGTGCTCCTATTGGCAGGAGAGGAGCCAATTGAAGACACAGTTGCAGCAGCCAATCAGAGGGACTGTACTAAGCCGCAGGAAGCAGCTGCAAAGGACTCTGGAATATGGAGTCTCAGCACAGAGCGACCTCACTGACATTTAAAGAGGCAGGACTACAAATCCCAGCATGCTCTGCTGGCAGGAAGTGAGAGACTCCATTTTGATTCCTAAAGGAGAATTCAGTTAGCACAATTCGTTCACGAAAATTCCTGAATTCGGAAATCCAAAAATAAGAATGAAAATCCAAAAATTAAAAAGAACGAAAGTTCAAAAACTCGAAAAATCTGAAATATTAACTAAATATTAATAACGTAAAGCGGAGTTGCACACAAAAATGGAACTTCCACTTTTTGGAATCCTCCCCCCCTCCGGTGTCACATTAGACACCTTTCAGGAGGGAGGGGGGAGCAGATACCTGTCTAATACAGGTATTTTGCTCCCACTTCTGGGCATAGATACCCGCGCCACCCGCGGGTATCTACGCCACTTCCTGGCCCGCCCCCCCCCACACCCACTGTCTTCTGGGAGACGCACGGGTTCCAGGAGACAGCAGGGACGAGTGGGAACGTGCAGCGCAAGTCGCGCATACGCAGCAGGGAAGATGGCGGCGGCAGCACCCGAGAGCCGAGCGGCAGATCGGCTTTGGGTGCCGACATCGCGGGCACCCTGGACAGGTAAGTGTCCATATTTTAAAAGTCAGCAGCTGCAGTATTTGTAGCTGTTGACTTTAAAAAAAAAAAAAATCGGCGGAACTCCGCTTTAACTTTTACTAACTATTAAATTATAGGTATTTGGAATTTCCTTTCAAATTTGGCTGTTAGTGAACGTAACGATTTCAAATTTATCCAAAGTTACGAATTATCTGTAATAACGAATGGAATGTAACAAATTAATAATAATAACAATAATAATAATAACAAAAACATATTATTATTATCATTATTTATTATTATTTTGTTCCATTTGTTTAGATACGGCATTCGTTATTTCGGATAATTCGTAACTTCAGATAAATTTGTATTCGTTACGTTCACTAACAGCCAAATTTGAAAGGAAATTCCAATACCTATAATTTAATAGTTAGTTAGTATTGATTAGTTAGTTATTATTTAAAATTTTTCGATTTTCGGATTTTTGTTCTTTCGAATTTTCGGATTTTCCTTTCTTATTTTCGTATTTTCGAGTTTTAGGATTTTCGAATTTCCAAACTTTTGAATTTCCCAACTTTCGAATTTTCAGATTTTCGAATTCCGAATTTTCGAATTTATGAATTTTCAAATTTACAAATTTACAAATTCCGAATTTTCGACCTTATGAATTCTTTCGAATTTTCGGATTTCAGAATTTTAGAATTTCCGAAAAAAACAAAAAAATTAATGAATCGAAAACAAATGAATTTTTTTGGCAGTGCACATGTCTGATGGGCACAAATATGCAGATTCGACATGCAAATTCTATTCACCACGTGACCTAGAAAGGATTCAAGCCAGGGACAACTAGGCACCTAGCATTTTCAGGAGAAGGTCATGGCATGTTTTGCCTTATTACAGCTTTGACTGAGAAAATAAGTCCATTCAATCTCCTCTGTCTATTATAATTCAGTTTTACAATCCTTGCGGTGGAAGGTGACATCGGAACGTCATATATTACATTTTATTTTTATAGCGCACTGGATGTGTTGCGCTAGTGAGATGCAGAATTACCGGCGGGTAGACGGCGTGCTGATCTCTCCTCGCACTTCGTTTTTATGTCAGTCCTCAGCTAGGGATCTATTCTTAGAGCCACTGCAGTGAGGGAGGTGAGAAAAACGTGTGTGAAAGATTTTACGGAACACAGAACCCGGATATTTATAGGCACGTAGATGACTGCGCCTCCATGATGAATTATTAGCCTGCTGAAAACTGATAATTCAATTCCAGGTGGAAGCTGTAAGAAGTACAGATTTAGGAACACCTTATTTGTTTTTAAAGGGGGAGCATTATACATGTTTTGATTAATTTGTTTGCCCTTTAAAGCCCAATTGAAGTTTTTTAATCTTTCTATCTCCTAATAGACCTGTAGTCTGGCATAGAAGAATGGAGGATGGAACGCCACACTCTGAAGGTGCGGCACAGGTGTAAAGAAGAGTGAAAGCGGCTGTAGCCCAACTCCCCCCAGATTATGCTCCCCACGTGTTTCGCCCTTTCCAGAGGGCTTAGTCATGGGGGTCCCCTATAACGAAGCCTTTTGGGCGGGACAAAATGCGTCAGCAGGAAGTCGCTTTCACTCCTCTTTACATCTGGGCTGTTCCTTCGGAGTGTGACATTCCATCCTCCCTTCTTCTATGTGTTAACACAAAGCTGGGATGGGCTCTTTTGATGCAGGCAACTGCACTAATGCATGTGAGTCACCCAAGTATCAGAGGACGATTGCTTGGAGCGGCACCCAAGGTTTGCATGGTTCCTGTATTCTGGCATGTTATGATTTGTGACCAAAGTTTGCCAAGCAATAATAACTTCCTATTTTAAAATGCTTCTTCCTGCCCTCCCACTGCAGTGTCCTATGCTGGCAGAGCTGAGTAACAGCCACACCCCTCATCACAGGCATCCTCACTGTAATTCACGATGCTTCAGTCTCTGGCCAAGTGGCATAAGGGACCCCAATGATGTAGGAAAGAGTACCTGAGGTTTTTAGGAGTATCAAGCAGGGGCTGTTGTTCAGCAGATGTGAAGTCAGTATATCCAGAGGCTGGTGGTAGTCAGGGAAGATGACAGACAATAAGTGTAATCCAGGGACAGGCCAAGGTCAGGGCAGGCAGCAGACAATAAGCGTAATCCAGGGAAAGGTGGAAGTTGGGGCAGGCAGCAGACAAAAGTGTAATCCAGGGATTGGCAGAGATCAGGGAGGGCAGTAGATGATAAGTATAATTTTGGGACAGGCCAAGGTCAGGGCAGGCAGCAGACAATAAGCGTAATCCAGGGAAAGGTGGAAGTCGGGTAAGGCAGCAGACAAAAGTGTAATCCAGGGATTGGCAGAGATCAGGGAGGGCAGTAGATGATAAGTATAATTTTGGGACAGGCCAAGGTCGGGGCAGGCAGCAGACAATAAGCGTAATCCAGGGAAAGGTGGAAGTCGGGGCAGGCAGCAGACAAAAGTGTAATCCAGGGATTGGCAGAGATCAGGGAGGGCAGTAGATGATAAGTATAATTTTGGGACAGGCCAAGGTCAGGGCAGGCAGCAGACAATAAGCGTAATCCAGGGAAAGGTGGAAGTCGGGGCAGGCAGCAGACAAAAGTGTAATCCAGGGATAGGCAGAGATCAAGGAGGGCAGCAGATGATAAGTGTAATTTAGGGAGAGGCCAAGGTCAGGGCAGGCAGCAAATAACAACTGTAATACAGGGACAGGGAGAGATCAGGGCGGTCAGTAGACAGTAAATGTAATCCAGGGACATGCAGAGGTCAGGGAAGGCAGCAGATAATAAATGTAATCCAGGCTAAGGTTAAGGCAGGTAAACTACAGTCAGGATCAATGTTCATTGTGTAGATGGCCCCTATGTACATAGTACTATCACAAGTCCAGAGCTCTAGGCTTGTGACTTTCAAATAGGGCACATAGCATCAAAAGCCAATGGGAGCCAAGAAGGCTAAGCAGCGGAGCTGACCTGCTTACTAAGAACTAGGATGCAGGACGAGAGGAGCGGCCACCGCTGGCCAATGTGGGCTGAGGAGGCACTACTGGCAGAGAAGGGCCTGTTGGCACTAGATGGAATCTTTAACTGACCTTGACAACTCAAAACAACCCTCCCCTCCAGTCGCAGACCCCTTACACCCTTCCCTTCCCCTACCCTGCCTTTCACTTCTAAACTCTTCTCGCTCTGTAACTCATTTGTGTGCTAACCCCTCTTTTACACCCCACAGCCCATGAAGCTGTAATTATGTAAGTCGCAGTAATGCCATGCTTGCTTTGTGTACTGCAACCCTGTTAATGATACTTTTCCAATGTTGGGTTGAATAACTTGGCTGTAAACCTGTTCTAAGCTTTAATAAGAATTACCCAAGTGTTTGCTTCCTGAAATGAGCCTCGTGTGTCCTCAGCTTTAGACCATATGCACACTGTACATTAAAATAACGTTATAAAAACACCAGTAGCTTTGCAGTGAGTTTTTCATCATTTTTTTACGTTTTTGCAATAGCATTTCTAGCGTTTTTACGCGTCAGCGGTTTTTTGAGTTTTACTTTTTTCTTTTAATGGATCAGAAACGTAAAAAAAATCGCTGGTGAGCTGAATTTTTGAGCGTTTATCAGCGTTTTTTGAAGTTAGAGCGTTTTTACAGCTGAAAAACTCCTCTCAGAACCCACTAGTTTTGGGTTTTTTTTAAAGCCAAAAAATGCCCCAGCCAAAAACTGCTGATAACAGTATGCATGGACACATAGTATAACATGCTGGAGAGTTTATTGACTGTAGAAAAAAATGTCTGAAGCCTAAAACACCTGCTGCAAAAATGTCCAAAAAACGTCCAGTGTGCATGAGGCCTTACAGTACCGGCCTTGCTGTTTGGTGGCCGGATGCAGTATGGCTATTGCCACTGCAGCAGTGGAAAGGTTTTTTAACAGAGGCTTATCTTCTTAATTCCAATCTTCCATAACATGGCATCAGTTGATTCCAAAGAAACCCATCAAAATTAGGGGCATCACACCAGTAACATGCTCAATCAGAAATAGCCAGGGTGACCCTGGCACCTGGTATGGAAAGGTCTTTAAAGTAGAGCTATAGACAAAACTTCATTTTGGATAGAGTAAGGGTTATAACCCATGTTAGGCTGGGTTCACACTGGTGCGAATTGGATGCCAGTTGCCCCGCATCCAATTTGCATGTCATGTCCGGGACAGCGGAGTGGTTTGCAGAAGAGTCCTGTACGTCTTCTGGTCTGTTTCAGGTCCAAATTCAGCCAAAAATTAGGATTTCGAACCTGAAACGGTGAACAGGGATGCACCGGACCCCCCTGCTGTGAGCCGCTCCTCAGTGTCAACCTAGCCTGAGGTTTGTTTTTGCCACTTGTGTCCCATTGGAGAGATCTAACTTCACTTCCTGTCCCGTAGCCAAAACAGTACCTCTTGAGGACCCCCAGGCCATCCGAACTAGTGTCCCCATTGGAACATTTCCCCTCTATTACATTTCTGGGGACAGCCCAAAATTTAGGATTTTCTTTTACTTTCACTTTTAATGATAATGGTAAACAGGACAAATAGAGAGGGTAAATTTCTCTAATGGAGGACATAGACAGCAAAAAAAATTGACAGATGTTCTAATCCATCTCTTCTCTATCCAAAGATAAAATAAAAAGGTTTTGCCTTTAGTTAAACTTTAATAGAGACTGGCAATTATCTCCTCCCTACTGGAACATAGGGCCAGCTGGTTCAAATCAGGAGCGTTGGCCTCAGAACTATGCAGGCACTCTTGAATGGGAAGTCGATTAGCCACAGTCCAAGGAACCCCTGGCAACCCCTGGAGGAACCCTAGAGATTCATGGAACCCTGGTTGAGAATGGCTGCCCTAAATCAGGGGGTCTCCAAACTTTTGAAACAACGGGCCAGTTTACTACCCTTCAAACTTTAGGGGGGAAGGACTGTGGTGAGTGGAAAATGCCCTGGGATCGGTTGGAGTAAACAGCCCTGTGGGCTTTGTGGTAAACGGGAGTAAAAAAAATTGCATCATTGGTGTCAGTGGGAGAAATAGTGCCCCATAATTGGTGTCAGTGGAAGTAATAGTGCCTCAAGGGCTGGATAAAGGCAAGCAAAGGGCCACATTCGGCCCATGGCTCGCAGTTTGGAGACCCCTGCTCTAAATGATCACATTTTTTATTTCAAAAGTCAGTATGAAGGAAAAGTAGAAGTGAAAAAAGGCCATGTGCAATAAGCTAATATTTTTTTATATATATATTAATTCTCTGCATACATTCTTTGTATAGCTGCCGCTCTTTCTGAACTTAAAAACTTGGAAGTTGTTCCAAGTGGCTGCTGGTTTGAAGCCAATTGGAGCCTCTGGCTCTAATCATGTACTTCAAAAAGGAAAAAAAAACCCCATTGGAAACCATGCGTCTGGTGTCCTGCATGCAGATTAAGGGCAGAGTGCATCGATTAGGGGGATGGCACCCCTTCGCCCCTAATGAGCAGCCGCCACTGTTGGAAGGTATTATTTGCTGCACTCATTTATTTTATAACAAAGCATCCATAACTGTAACTTAGCGCCAGTTGGTTCAAATAAAACTATTAACTTTGGTGACATCATAGCTATGACATGGTATTACACAGACATTTCATTTTTTTGTCTGGTGACACGTCATATTTTTCATATTTTGGCAACATGCAGCCATTTTGGGTTCTGTAAGACCTCCTGTAGATAGGCTTTGTTTTGGTATTTGATATACGTATTCAAGCTGAACTCAAGCTTTCTTCAAACCCCCCCCCCCCCCCACTCCAACCCTAATCCCCCTTCCTAAAGCTACCTTGGAGCTTAAAAAAAAAAAACTTTTTCCCAGCATTCTTTAGACCTATTCAAGAGAGTCAAGACCCATGATAGCTTGGGCTCATAGGAAGTGGGTTGGATGAATCTGGCTGTCATTCAACTGGAAGACCAAAAGTGGCAGCAGGCCACCACCAGACTGAGGTCTCATGTCGATGGGCATTCTTTTCGAACGCTGCATTTGCTTTTCGAATGCATAGTATGTGTTCAAATGGTAAGCGCAACATTTCACAAGAAAGAGCTCATTCACATTAGCGGTCAGGGGCGGTAAAATCCGATCCCATAACAAGGATATTGGAGGCATTTCTTTATGATATTTGAGAGCTAGGCTTTGGAGTGATGGGGAAATTGCATATTTTATATTTCCTTCTTAAAATTGTCCCACAATATCTAAGAAAGCCTGCAATATCCTGGTTACCTTAGCTGTCTTCATACTAAAGGAATGTCATTACAAACTGACCAAGACCTTAAAAGATCATGTTACTCCAAGGGGGATAAGTTTGCCATTACCTTATATTCAAGTCCTATATATCCAGTGCCTTGAAAAAGTATTCACACCCCTTGCAATTTTCCACATTTTGGCACGTTACAGCCAAAAACGTAAATGTATCTTATTGGGACTTTGTATGATAGACCAACACAAAGTGGCACATAATTGTGAAGTGGAAGGAAAATGATAAATGGTTTTCAAAATCTTTTACAAATAAATATCTGAAAAGTGTGGTGTGCATTTTTTATTCAGAGTCCACCCGTGTGTAATTTCATCTCAGTATACATACAGCTGTTCTGAGAAGCCCTCCGAGGTGTGTTATAGAACCTTAGTGAACAAACAGCATCATGAAGACAAAGTAATACACCAGGCAGGTCAGAGATTAAGTTGTGGAGAATTTTAAAGCAGGGTTAGGTTATAAAAAAATATCCCAAGCTTTGAACATCTCACAGAGCACTGATCAATCCATCATCTGATAATGGAAAGAGTATGGCACAACTGCAAACCTACCAAGACATGGCCGTCCACCTAAACTGACAGGCCGGGCAAGGAGAGCATTAATCAGAGAAGCAGCCAAGAGGCCCATGGTAACTCTGGAGTCCACAGCTCACAAGGAGGCATCTGTCCACGGGACAACTATTAGTTGTGCACTCCACAAATCTGGCCTTTATGGAAGAGTGGCAAGAAGAAAGCCATTTCTGAAAGAAAGCCGTAAGAAGTCCCGTTTGCATTTTGTGAGGAGCCATGTGGGGGACACAGCAAACATGAGGAAGAAGGTGCTCTGGTCAGATAAGACCAAAACTGAACTTTTTGGCCTAAAAGCAAAATGCTATGTGTGGTGGAAAACTAACACTGCACATCACCCTGAACACACCATCCCCACCGTGAAACATGGTGATGGCAACATCATGTTGTGGGGATGCTTTTCTTCAGATGGGACAGGGAAGCTGGTCAGAGTTGATGGTGAAAAGGATGGAGCCAGATACAGGGCACTCTTAGAAGAAAACCTGTTAGAGTCTGCAAGCGACTTGAGACTGGGGCGGAGGTTCAACTCCCAGCAGGACAACAACCCTAAACATACAGCCAGAGCTACAATGGAATGGTTTAGATCAAAGCATATGTGTTAGAATAGCCCAGTCAAAGTCCAGACCTAGAATCTGTGGCAAGACTTGAAAATTACTGTTTACAAACGCTCCCCACCCAATCTGACAGGATTGAGGTATTTTGCAAAGTGAAAAGGTCAAAAATGTCACTCTCTAGATGTGCAAAGCACCCCACACTTTTTACATATTTATTTGTAAAAAATTTGAAATTCATTTATCATTTTCCTCCCACTTCACAATTATGTGCCACTTTGTGTTGATCTATCACATAAAATCCCAATAAAATACATTTACATTTTTTGGTTTGTTACATGACAAAATGTGTAAAATTTGAAGTGGTATGAATACTTTTTCACGGCACTGTACTACAGTTAAAACTTCAATAAGTGTCTCATCTCAGAGCTGCGTTATGCATGCATCTGATCTGGTCATCTGCGCCATGCCATATAAGATGGAGGGACCCGTGGTGGAAACAGCATCTTTAGTTAAGTATTCTTGTTATTATTTTCTAATAATATTACATGTGTTATCTGTCATTACTTAATTTAATGTTATACTTACAAGTATTTGTGTGATTTCTCTTTGCACATCTTGAATACAACCTCAAAAATCGTAAACGATCATATAACCGTGATAAAACATTGCCCTTCAAACCCCATCAAGGGGTTAAAGCAGGCGGTGAGAAGCCAATACACCACCTGTCAAATGCTCTCTGAAGAGGAATCCGCCCTGAACGTGGGTTGTGCTTCAGAGACCAAAGCTGGTGTGAACCAGCCCTGAAGGCTATGTTGACTTGCTCTTCCTGAAGTTCAGTAGGACTTCAGTAGGACTTCAGTAGGACACGTTGCACTCAAAGAAACACAAAGCAGGTCAAATACAGCCTCTAAACTTGCCATGTGTACAGTTCAGTTTAGGTCTAGTGGATTTTGCTGACCTGCATTTGACGTGCGTTCCAAACACATGTCAAATGTAGAAAAACATCACCCGTTGACAGACGTGAGCCCCAAAAGTGAATATTGCAGCAAAAGCTTTATTTATTTTTAACTTGGGCATAACAACAATTGTTTTTTTTTTGTGAAAACTGAAGCTCGATATTAAGCACACTTTACTTGCATCCATGCAGGCTTCCATTTATCTTAATGGTGCAGTGTTCTAAGGCTGCATTGACCTTCGTTGTCTGGACACAGCAGGTCCTATTTAGATCTGTCCTGATACATTTTGTATTCATAGTGAGTAGCATTTAAGTGCTAAATGCAGCACTCATAAACAATTACCATCTTAATGAGTCTTAATGGCACCTTGGGAGATAGCAAAACACAACTGGGTAGATGGTTTGGGGGCAAAGTTGCACTGGCCAAAGGTTGGCCTTGCAAACTAACTGGCATGAACCCTTAGGTCACCATCCTAAATGCTGTCCATCCCATCCCAACTTTATACATCCGTTTATGGAAAAAGGGGGCCTGGCCCGTCACAAGCATTTGCAGCCATCTATAATTATCCAGCTTTTGAAAAATGGCATCTGCATCCTGATTGGTGAATACAGGCAACGCAGATGGAGGTCGGTGATGCCTTTATAAAGCCTGATTTTTTAGTATAAATCAACTACAGTAAATACATTACTGGTGCACCAAAATTAAGGTATGTGAAGTCTTATGCCCCGTACACACGGTCTGATTTTCCGATGGAAAATGTGTGATAGGACCTTGTTGTCGGAAATTCCGACCGTGTGTGGGCCCCATCACACATTTTCCATTGGATTTTCCGACACACAAAGTTTGAGAGCAGGCTATAAAATTTTCCGACAACAAAATCCGTTGTCAGAATTTCCGATCGTGTGTACACAAATCCGATGCACAAAGTGCCACGTTTATAGTCCCGACGTACGTGTTTTACGTCACCGCGTTCAGAATGATCTGATTTTCCGACAACTTTGTGTGACCGTGTGTATGCAAGACAAGTTTGAGCCAACATCCGTCGGAAAAAATCCTAGGATTTTGTTGTCGGAATGTCCGATCAATGTCCGACCGTATGTACAGGGCATTATAGTTTGTTTTCTTTAGAAAGCAGCCACAGCCTGAGTAGAAGCATGTGCTTCTACTGCTAGCATGCTTTTGCATAGGACCCTTGCTCTCTTTGTGGAAGCAGTGGCCCTTCCGCAGAAGTCCAGCGTACATTCTGCTAAGTTTGATCTATAGGTCTGCATTCAGTAGAGCACACGCTCCCAGTTGATTGGAAAGCTGTAGCTCTGTCTCATCAGGAGGCACGAAGGACTTCTGCAGAGAGATCACTGCCTCTACAGAGGGAGCAAGGGTCCTTTTCAGCAGCATGCTGGAAGAGAGCCTTCAAATCACCAAGGAATATATACATTACTATATTCAGTCTGGATTTCGCCCACAGCACTCCACAGAAACCGCCCTCCTAAAACTCACAAACGACTTACTAACAGCCAAAACCAACGGTCATTATTCCGTACTCTAATGCCCAGTACACACGATCGGAGTTTCCGACAACAAAACCGTGGAATTTTGTTCGAAGGTTGTTGGCTCCAACTAGTCTTGCATACACACCGTCACACAAATGTTGGACAACAATTACGAACGTGGGAACGTGGTGACGTACAAGACGTACGATGAGCCGAGAAAAAGGAAGTTCAATAGCCAGTGCGGCTCCTTCTGCTTGATTCTGAGCATGCGTGAACTTTTGTGCGTCAGACTTGTGTACACACGATCAGAAATTCTGACAACAAAGCGTTGTTGGCGGAAAATTTGAGAACCTGCTAGCCAACATTTGTTGGCGGAAAGTCCGACAACAAATGTCCGATGGACACGGTTGGACTTTCAGCCAACAAGCTCACATCCAACATTTGTTGTTGGAAAATCCGATTGTGTGTACGGGGCATTACTCTTGGACCTTTCCGCTGCCTTTGATACAGTTGACCACCCCCTCCTCAAAAAAAAACTCAATTTCCTTTGTCTCCATGGCTGCGCTCTCCGTTGGTTCGAATCTTACCTATCTCATTGCACCTTCGGTGTCACTTACAACTCCACTTCCTCCTCTCCAACTCCTCTTACCGTTGGGGTCCCCCAAGGTTCTGTCCTTGGACCTCTACTATTCTCGATCTACACGTCCTCCCTGGGTCAGCTGATAGCCTCACATTGCTTCCACTACCATTTATATGCTGATGGCACCCAAATCTATCTCTCTGCCCCTCAGCTTACCCTATCAATCTCCTCACGCATCACTGATTTACTAACAGACATATCAGCCTGGATGTCAAACCACTTTCTCAAACTGAATCTATCTAAAACTGAGCTCTTAATATCCCCCCCCCCCCCCACGTGCCCCTTCCCCTGACTTCTCTGTCAAGATCAATGGCACATCTATCAGTCCGTACCCACATGCCAGGGTGCTAGGGGTAACCTTAGACTCCGAACTGTCCTTTCAGGCCCACATCCAATCCCTGTCCAAATCATGCCGTCTTAGCCTCCACAACATTTCCAGAATACACCCCTTTTTAACTAATGACACCGCCAAGCTTCTAATTCATTCCCTGGTTAACTCTCGCCTCGACTACTGCAACTCCCTCCTCACTGGATTACCTTTACATAGACTACCCCCCCCTTCAGTCCATAATGAATGCCGCTGCAAGACTCATCCACCTTACCAACCATTCAGTGTCCTCCACCCCTCTCTGCCAATCCCTCCACTGGCCTCCACTCACCCAATGAATAAAATTCAAAGTACTAACAATAATTTACAAAGCCATCCATAACTCTACCCTCAGCTTCATCACTATCCTAGTCCCAAACTACCAACCAAGCTGCTCTCTTCAATCATCCCAAGACTTTCTGCTCTTTAGCTCCCTTGTCACCTTCTCCCATGCTAGTCTCCAGGATTTCTCCAGAGCTTCTCCCATCCTTTGGAACTCCCTAGCCCAATCTGTCCGACTGTCCCCTAATCTATCCATCTTTAGACGATCCCTGAAAACCCTTCTCTTTAAAGAAGCCTATCCTGCTTCTAACTAACACTGTTTTACTTCCTCCATCAGCTCATCCCTCACAGCTATTACCTTTTGTATCAATTGACCCTCCCTTTTTAGATTGTAAGCTCTATTGAGCAGGGCCCTCTGATTCCTCTTGTACAAAGTTGTAATGTAACTGTAATGTCTGCCTTTATTTTGTTAAGCGCTGTGCAAACGGTTGGCGCTATAGAAAACTTGTATAATAATTACTGATAGCAGAACTATAGATCTAACTTAACAGTGGGTGTGTCAAACCTCTGCAGGACCACCAATGTTTCTAAAAGAGAGCAAGGACCTTTCTCTGCAGCAAGCTTGCAGAGAGCTTTTTAGATCAGAAGGCAACATGTGCTTTACTGACTTCAGACGTATAGAGCTAACTTATCAGGGGGGGGTGTCAGACCTTTGCAGAAAGACCACTGCTTCCACAGAGGAAACAAGGGTCCTTCTCTGCAGCATTCTGGAAGACAGCCTTTAAGTCAGCAAGTAATGTATGATTCAATGACTTCAGAGCTATAGAGCTAACGATAAATGGTTTCCAACATTTCTTACAAATAAATATGTAAAAGGTGTGGCGTGCATTTGTAGTCAGCCCTCTTTACTCTGATACCCCTAACTAAAATCTATGGAAACCAATTGCCTTCAGGAATCACTGAATAAGTAAATAGAGTCCACCTGTGTGTAATTTAATCTCAGTATAAATACAGCTGTTCTGTGAAGCCCTCATGGGTTTGTTAGAGAACCTTAGTGAACAAACAGCATCATGAAGACCAAGGAATACACCAGACAGGTCAGGGATAAAGTTGTGGAGAAGTATAAAGAAGGGTTAGGTTATAAAAAAATATCCCAAGCTTTGAACTAAGAGTATGGCACAACTATAAACCTACCAAGACATGGCCGTCCACCTAAACTGACAGGTCAGGCAAGGAGAACATTAATCAGAGAAGCAGCCAAGAGGTCCATGGTAACTCTGGAGGAGCTGCAGAGATCCACAGCTCAGGTGGGAGAATCTGTCCACAGGACTACTATTAGTTGTGCTCTTAGGGGGTGTGTCAGACCTCTGCAGAAAGACCACTGCTTCTACACGGAGAGCAAGGACCTTTGTCTGCAGCATGCTTGCAGAGAGCTTTTTAAATCAACATTCAGCATGTACTTAACTTAGCA
>JBBGZY010000480.1:6327500-6442500 GCA_037952925.1 Lithobates clamitans | reverse complement strand
GGGGGGGGGGTTGTGAAATCTAGCTAATTGCTAATTAGCAGCACACTATTTGGAGTGAGTTCAGGTGGGGGGGGGGGGTTGTGAAATCTAGCTAATTGCTAATTAGCAGCACACTATTTGGAGTGAGTTCAGGTGGGGGGGGGGGGTTGTGAAATCTAGCTAATTGCTAATTATAAGCACACTAAATACACTCCAACAAAATACATTCAAAATGAGTAGACTAGGTGGATATGTTCCCATCACTTCATGCTGGGAAGGTTATTGAAGGAAACTATACATGCATGACAAAAAATAACAGGAAAAAATTCCAGCATGTGTGAGGATAAAAAGGGGACATTCACACTATATTGCAATGATGGGAAGTAGTGTTTGAAGCAAGAAATACATTACATTATCAAAGATTACATAAAAGAACATGTGATGCTAATAAAAGAAAAATATCTTACCTTAATATAGTCCTTCTGCAGGACCTGTATGATGGCAGAACAGGTCTCTGGGATAATGATCCCCAGAGCCTGGGGGGAGATGCCTGTCGAGAACTTAAGGTCCTGCAGGCTTCTCCCTGTGGCCAAATACCGCAAGGTAGCGACCAGCCTCTGCTCCGGAGTGATGGCTTGCCTCATGCAGGTATCCTGCCTGCTGATATAGGGGGTCAGCAAAGCCACCAAACGGTCAAAAACGGGGTCCGTCATCCGGAGAAAGTTCCTGAAATCCTCAGGATTATTCTCACGGATCTCACGGAGCAAAGGCATGTGACAGAACTGGTCACGCTGAAGCAACCAATTCTTGGTCCATGAACTCCTCCTCGCCCTGTTCATGGACTGGTCTTGGGCTGAAGAATAAACTACAGCACCAAGCACATACAATGCACGAGCTCTACGACGAGTACGTACAGGTAACATGGCTTCAAAACGGTCGGCTGGTCAGAACGCACTAAACAGAACGCACTGAAGAACAGCAAGGCCTGTGAAGAACGACCTGAAAATCAGGAACGAGCGGCCAATAAAACAAAGATTTCTCAATGCCAACTGACCAAACGCACTGAAAAGCAGATACAAACCTCACAAGCACAGACTGAACAACAGTTAAAACGAACTGAAAAATACGAGTCTCACAAGCGCGAATCGTCTCTCACCAAACTTCTACTAACACGAGATAAACACGAGATTAGCAGAAGGAGCCCAAAGGGTGTCGTACGGGCTATTGAACTTCCGTTTTATAGTCTCGTCGGACTTGGTGTACGTCACCGTGTACTAAGCTGTCGTACTTTTGTGTGGTCGTGTGTGGGCAAGTCCGTTCGTAAGAAAGTCTGCCACAAGTCCGCCGAAGGTACGCCGGAAGTATGTCGGACAGGCTGTCCGACTTTTGTAGCAGAAAAGTCCGACCGTGTGTACGCGGCATAAGAATGACTTCTAATTGTAGAAAGTCAAACAGGCTCTTGCACTGAATCTAATTTATGGAAGATCTAACTGATTGGCAAGTGTATGGTGACCTTTAAAGATATGAAAACTTGAATTTCTGGTGTTTAAGCCTCATACACACGATGGGACTTTGTACAAACTTTCCCGTGAATTTTTGTACAAAGGGAGTTGGCCTTAGGGTTGTTTCACACGGACGTGTCTGTGTACGGAGCCCGCTCTGCAGGTAGATGACAGGTCTGTCTATGCACACTGTGCGGGGACGGACCTGTCAGAGTGCCGCTCTCCTCTATGGGGGATCGGATGATGACAGACCGCAGAGTCCGTCGTCACCCGATCCGATCCGCAGACCGATGTAAAAATATGTTTTTCCTCCTTTACACTTTTTCGGATTGGAGTGGGTCGGATGTCAGCGGACATGTCACCACTGACATCCAACCCTCCATAGAGGTCTATGGAGTGTCCGTTTAGGTCCGCAGGTCCGAGGCGGATCTGAAAGGTCCGTCCGTGTGAAAGGGGCCTTAGGCCCCTTTCACACTGGGGCGGTGCGGGCAGCAGCGGTAAAACGGTGCCATTTTTAGCGCAGATTTACCAGCGGTATTCGGTCGCTAGAGGTTCTACCCCCACTAGCGGCTGAAAAGGGGCTAAATCCACCCGCAAAACGCCGCCGCAGCGGCGTTTTGCCGGCGGTATAGCCGCGCTGTTCCGTTGATTTCAATGGGCAGGCGCGGTTTATACACTGTTCCAAAGATGCTGCTAGCAGGACTTTTTTAGGCCCCTTTCACACTGGGGCATTTTTAGGCGCTACAGCGCTAAAAATAGCATCTGAAAAATGCCCTAAAGAAGCGGCTCCATTCACTCCAGTGAGGGCTTTCACACTGGAGCGGTGCGCTGGCAGGGCGTCACAAAAAGTCCTGCATGCAGCTTCTTTGGAGCGGTGCCGCTCCGGCATTTTGCAGGCAGATTTAACCCCTTTTCGGCCGCTAGCAGGGGGGTTAAAACCGCCCCGCTAGCAGCCGAATAACGCCGCTAAAACGACAGTAAAGCGGCGCTAAAAATAGTGCCGCTTTACCGCAAATGCCCCCACCGCCCCAGTGTGAAAGGGGCCTTACTGTCCTGCTAGCACACCGCTCCAGTGTGAAATCCCGATTCACACTGGAGTGAATGAAGCCACTTCTTTAGGGCATTTTTCAGGCGCTATTTTTAGCGCTATAGCGCCTGAAAAACGCCCCAGTGTGAAAGGGGCCTTAGGCCCCTTTCACACGGACGGATAGAATTGTGCTTTTAGCTGCGTTTTCTAAACGCACACAATGCTTTCCTATGGCCCCATTCACACACTGCGTTTTGATTACATGCGGTTTGGTGGGGATAGAAAAAATAGAATTGACTGCGTCCATTTAGCGCAGCTATCCGCACCTAACCGCAGGTAATCGCAGTGCACTGTGTCAGCTGCGGATGGCAGCGCCGAGCTGGTTAACTTATCGGGAAATTAAAAAATGTTTTTTCCGTTCCCAATGAGCGACAAGCATGGGGATCCGACTTGGATTCCCGCTAATACCAGGCACTGTGGTATGAATCTTGAGGGAGAACTCCACGCCAAATTTTACATAAAAAAACGGCATGGGTTCCCCTCCAAGAGCATACCAGGCCCTTCGGTCTGGTATGGATTTTAAGGGGAACCCCCTTCGCCGAAAAAATGGCGTGGGGGTCCCCCCAAAATCCATACCAGACCCTTATCTGAGCACGCAGACCGGCCGGTCAGGAAAGGGGATGGGGACGAGCGAGCGCCCCCCCCCTGAACCATACCAGGCCACATCCCCATGCTGATGAGGACAAGGGCCACTTCCCGACAACCCTGGCCGTTGGTTGTCGGGGTCTGTGGGCGGGGGGCTTATCAGAATCTTGGAGCCCCTTTAATAAAGGTGCCCCCAGATCCAGGCCCCCCCACCCTATGTGAATGAGTATGGGGTACATGGTACCCCTACCCATTCACCTGGGGGGAAAAAAGTGCCAAGAAAAAAACACACTAGACAGGTTTTTAAAGTAATTTATTAGGAAGCTCCGGGGTCTTCTTTTGACTTCGGGGGTCTCTTCCGCGCTCTCCGGCCCCTTCTCCGCGCTATCTTCTTCCAGCTCTTTTGCTAGCGTTGGCCCGGTCTTATTCATTGTCTTCTCCCCTCTTCTCTTCTTCCGATGTTGACACGACACTCTCTCCCACTGTAATGCCGTCTGCGAGGTGTGCGCCGACTTATATAAGCATGGGGCGTGGTCACCGTGTGATGTCACCGGATGACCCCGCCCCTTATGACAGCACAGTCCCAGCATGCCCCGGAGAGATCTGGAGAGCCTGCCCTGGAGAGGCTGGAGAGCGCGGAAGAGAACCCCGAAGTCGGAAGAAAACCCCCGGAGCTGCCTAATAAATTACTTTAAAAACCTGTCTAGTGTGTTTTTTTCTTGACACTTTTATTCCCCCAGGTGAATGGGTAGGGGTACCATGTACCCCATACTCATTTACATAGGGATGGGGGGCCGGGATCTGGGGGCCCCCTTATTAAAGGGGCTCCCGAATTCTGATAAGCGCCCCTGCCCGCAGACCCCAACAACCAACGACCAGGGTTGTTGGAAAGAGGCCCTTGTCCTCATCTACTTGGGGACAAGGTACTTTGGGGTGGGGGGGCCGCAGGAGACCCCCCTTCCCCAAAGCACCCATCCCCCATGTTGAGGGCATGCGGCCTGGTACAGTTCAGGAGGGGGGGCGCTCGCTCGTTCCCATCCCCTTACCTGACCGGCCAGGCTGCATGCTTGGATAAGGGTCTGGTATGGATTTTGGGGGGCACCCCCGGCACGCCGTTTTTGCGGCGCAGGGGGTTCCCCTTAAAATCCATACCAGACCGAAGAGCCTGGTATGCACCTGGAGGGGGAACCCTTTAATAGTGTTTTTCCTATTGCAGCGAGCGTGAGATGTTCCTCACGGAGAACCAGCGCAATGGCATTGTGCTAGAAACATTCTCGCGTGTAGGTACTGCTGTATGTGCGCCAGTTCACACGCTCAATTAAGGATTCATCCAGCGCACCAATTAAGGTCTGAACCAGCGCAGTGCATTCATCTTAGTAAATGACCCCTATGTGTGCACGAAAAGTGCATAGTGTTCCTAGAAAAAATGTGTCAAAAAGGGATTAAATGTGTAAAAGTGTATTTGATACAAAATATCTGATATATATTCTAGATTGTAATAAATAAATCATGTACTGTAACTTCATTTCTATGTTGTTGTTTTCTCCTGACATTCCCTCATTTAAAGTTCCATAAACTCTTCCTTTCTACCTACCAAATCAGGGATGGAGGCCGCCATGTGTTTTATACAGTGTGTGTGTCAGGTCACATCCATTTACACTATCCTGCTTCATTAGAAGCAATCAGACCCTCCCACAGTTTCACAATGGAGAGCCATGGTCGACTCCATCCTACCACTGTACAAACTCACTGTATATGATTGGAAGAGATTGGCAAAATTGGGCTTAAGACTTTTTAGGCACAATAATTACTAAGTTTGTAGTTAAAAATTCTGATTTATTGGAAAATATTTAAAATAGAGAATAAAAAGGAGGAACAAGTAGAATTCAGTTCATGATCACACAGTTTTACAAGTTATGCACTCCATACATAGCTAAATGGTTATACAAAACAGTTAAAGCAATATTTAGAAATAAGAACTCTGTTCAATATAGTTACATTGCGTTGAACCAGAAGCTATGCAGTGGTAACAATCAAATTCTGTATTGGCTCGACATGTTGCGTGCTGCATGTGCTTCTTCAAGAGCATAGAACTGAATACTGTAATGAACAACATAATTGCAATAAATAATTCATCATGATATGTTATAATAAATTATAGTTAGGTCTGAGATATAATGATATAATTAGGGATGAGCCGAACACCCCCCTGTTCGGTTCGCACCAGAACATGCGAACAGGAAAAAAATTCGTTCGAACACGCGAACGCCGTTAAAGTCTATGGGACACGAACATGAATAATCAAAAGTGCTAATTTTAAAGGCTAATATGCAAGTTATTGTCAATAAAAGTGTTTGGGGACCCGGGTCCTCCCCCAGGGGACATGAATTAATGCAAAAAAAAGTTTTAAAAACGGCCGTTTTTTCAGGAGCAGTGATTTTAATAATGCTTAAAGTCAAACAATAAAAGTGTAATATCCCTTTAAATTTCATGCCTGGGGGGTGTCTATAGTATGCCTGTAAAGGGGCGCATGTTTCCCGTGTTTAGAACAATCTGACAGCAAAGTGACATTTTGAAGGAAAAAACACATTTAAAACTACCGCGGCTATTGCATTGCCGACAATACACATAGAAGTTTATTGATAAAAACGGCATGGGAATTCCCCACAGGGCAACCCCGAACCAAAATTTAAAAAAAAAAATGACGTGGGGGGTCCCCCTAAATTCCATCCAAGGCCCTTCAGGTCTGGTATGGATATTAAGGGGAACCCCAGCCAAAATGAAAAAAAAAAATTGACGTGGGGTTCCCCCTAAATTCCATACCAGACCCTTCAGGTCTGGTATGGATTTTAAGGGGAACCCCGCGCCAAAAAAAAAAAAAAACGGCGTGGGGTCCCCCTAAAAATCCATACCAGACCCTTATCCGAGCACGCAACCTGGCAGGCCGCAGGAAAAGAGGGGGGGACGAGAGTGCGGCCCCCCCCCTCCTGAACCGTACCAGGCCACATGCCCTCAACATTGGGAGGGTGCTTTGGGGTAGCCCCCCAAAACACCTTGTCCCCATGTTGATGAAGACAAGGGCCTCATCCCCACAACCCTGGCCGGTGGTTGTGGGGGTCTGCGGGCGGGGGGCTTATCGGAATCTGGAAGCCCCCTTTAACAAGGGGACCCCCAGATCCCGGCCCCCCCCTGTGTGAAATGGTAAGGGGGTACTTACCCCTACCATTTCACTAAAAAACTGTCAAAAATGTTAAAAATGACAAGAGACAGTTTTTGACAATTCCTTTATTTAAATGCTTCTTCTTTCTTCCTTCATCTTCTTCTTCTTCTGGTTCTTCTGGCTCTTCTGGTTCTTCCTCCGGCGTTCTCGTCCAGCATCTTCTCCGCGGCGTCTTCTATCTTCTTCTCCTCGGTCCGCTCCGCACCCATGGCATGGGGGGGGGAGGCTCCCGCTCTTCTCTTCATCTTCTTCTCTTCTTCATCTTCTTCTTTATCTTCTTCTTCTTCTTCTCTTCTTCCTTCTTCTCTTCTTCATGTCTTCTCCGGGCCGCTCCGCAGTAATGCTGTGGCATGGAGGGAGGCTCCCGCTGTGTGACGGCGTCTCTTCGTCTGACGGTTCTTAAATAATGGGGGGCGGGGCCACCCGGTGACCCCGCCCCCCTCTGACGCACGGTGACATGACGGGACTTCCCTGTGGGATTCCCCGTGACGTCACAGGGAAGTCCCTCAAGTCACCGTGCGTCAGAGGGGGACGGGGTCACCGGATGGCCCCGCCCCCCGTTATTTAAGAACCGTCAGACGAAGAGACGCCGTCACACAGCGGGAGCCTCCCTCCATGCCACAGCATGGCTGCGGAGCTGCCCGGAGAAGACATGAAGAAGAGAAGAAGGAAGAAGAGAAGAAGAAGAAGAAGATGAAGAAGAAGATGAAGAAGAGAAGAAGATAAAGAGAAGAGCGGGAGCCTCCCCCCCCATGCCATGGGTGCGGAGCGGCCCGAGGAGAAGAAGATAGAAGACGCCGCGGAGAAGATGCTGGACGAGAACGCCGGAGGAAGAACCAGAAGAGCCAGAAGAACCAGAAGAAGAAGAAGATGAAGGAAGAAAGAAGAAGCATTTAAATAAAGGAATTGTCAAAAACTGTCTCTTGTCATTTTTAACATTTTTGACAGTTTTTTAGTGAAATGGTAGGGGTAAGTACCCCCTTACCATTTCACACAGGGGGGGGCCGGGATCTGGGGCTCCCCTTGTTAAAGGGGGCTTCCAGATTCCGATAAGCCCCCCGCCCGCAGACCCCCACAACCACCGGCCAGGGTTGTGGGGATGAGGCCCTTGTCTTCATCAACATGGGGACAAGGTGTTTTGGGGGGCTACCCCAAAGCACCCTCCCAATGTTGAGGGCATGTGGCCTGGTACGGTTCAGGAGGGGGGGGGCCGCACTCTCGTCCCCCCCTCTTTTCCTGCGGCCTGCCAGGTTGCGTGCTCGGATAAGGGTCTGGTATGGATTTTTAGGGGGACCCCACGCCGTTTTTTTTTTTTTTTGGCGCGGGGTTCCCCTTAAAATCCATACCAGACCTGAAGGGTCTGGTATGGAATTTAGGGGGAACCCCACGTCAATTTTTTTTTTAAATTTTGGCTGGGGTTCCCCTTAATATCCATACCAGACCTGAAGGGCCTTGTATGGAATTTAGGGGGACCCCCACATCATTTTTTTTTTTTTTATTTTGGTTCGGGGTTGCCCTGTGGGGAATTCCCATGCCGTTTTTATCAATGAACTTCTATGTGTATTGTCGGCAATGCAATAGCCGCGGGTAGTTTTAAATGAGTTTTTTCCTTCCAAATGTCATTTTGCTGTCAGACTGTTCTAAACACAGGAAACATGCGCCCCTTTACAGGCATACTATAGACACCCCCCAGGTACGAAATTTAAAGGGATATTACACTTTTATTGTTTGACTTTAAGCATTAATAAAATCACTGTTCCTGAAAAAACGTCCGTTTTTAAAACTTTTTTTTGCATTGATCCATGTCCCCTGGGGCAGGACCCGGGTCCCCAAACACTTTTTATGACAATAACTTGCATATAAGCCTTTAAAATTAGCACTTTTGATTTCTCCCATAGACTTTTAAAGGGTGTTCCGCGGCATTCGAATTTGCCGCGAACACCCCAAATTGTTCGCTGTTCGGCGAACTTGCGAACAGCCAATGTTCGAGTAGAACATGAGTTCGACTCGAACTCGAAGCTCATCCCTAGATATAATGAATAACAGAGAGGCTGTCCGTAAGGCCCTATGGGATGTACCCGACCCACGAAGGCCCCGGCGATAGTCAAACATTGTGGGGACGTATGTAACATAATAGCAGAGTAATATTTAATCGGAATGTTTAGCTCCAACAAGGTTAAGACTACTAAGTGGTTAAACAGGAATGGGAATTAACTTACCAATAGTATGGACAGTATATATACCTGTATGCAGTGATATGGGAGAGGGAAAAGGGGGAGAGGGGGAAAAAATAGGGGGGGGGAGGGGAAGGGAAGAGGAGGAGGGATAGAAAGTATATGTGGTTATTCACATTACGTTGAGATATGGGGTTAATTAGTTAGGGTAAATGATTAACGTATATTGGGGATAGACTGATTATGAGGGTGTCATTAATTATAAAAAATATATAAGTGATTGTAGATGTTTATATATAATGTCATAAAGTACCCCCTAGTATTACGTATTTACGGTAGTAATCATATTTGAAATACAATACACTTACCCTAAAGGACTTTACAACTGTGTATAATCGTGGCAGTAACCTCTTAACTACATATGTTGCAGCTCTCAGTAATTAGCTGACATCGTAAGTTTTAGTTTGATTGAAAAAGGGGGAGGATCTGGAGTTAATCAGAAGTTAACCAAGGCTTGCACCGGAATTCATGTAAAAACTTGCTGCTTAGAACATTGCTGTTCCTGATCCCCACTTCTGATGAAATTGCCATAAAGATAAGCCCATAGAAAGAAACAAGAAGCAATGAGTGTAAGAATATGCTAATATGTGGAAGAAATATATAATCATGCAGTTATAAATAAGAGCTTACCTTGTATTGAAGTTAGGGGTAGTAAGTAAAATTGGTTGGCAAGTAAAGTAAAAGTAAAGTAAAGTAAGTAAAACAAATAGTAAAGTAAAGTAAGTAAAACAAATAGAAGGACTGCCTGTCCCTACCGATGCCCCCCTCGTGACATTGGATGTGGAGTCCCTATACTCCAGCATCCCTCACGAGCAGGGCATCGGGATGGCACGCATGTTCCTACGAGAGCAAGACCATTATAGCTGGGACTATTGCAAATTTATTTTGGAATTGTTGGAATTTGTATTGACTCGTAACTACTTTTGTTTTAAAGATTCCCACTTCCTCCAGGTACAGGGCGTGGCCATGGGCACCTGTTGTGCACCGACCTACGCCAACCTGTACCTGGTGGGGTGGGAACGTAACATTTTTTCCAATGAGGACTTAACCATCTATACTGATCACGCCCTTATATGGCGGCGTTATATAGATGATATTTTCCTGGTATGGACAGGCACCCGTGACTTATTGGATAGCTTTATCCAAACTATCAATCATAACTCCATGAACCTTAAATTCACAATCTCTGCCGATCCGTATCAGATAACCTTTTTAGACCTAACTGTTTTTAAAGACAAAGAGAATTGTTTAGCCTCCACTCTGTTTAGAAAGGAAACCGCAGGAAATACCTTGCTGCACACGAATAGCGCCCACCCCAGACCACTCATTAAAAGTATTCCATACGCACAGTACCTCAGATTACGCCGTAATTGTACGCATATAGAGGAATTTAAATCCCAAGCGGAGGCGCTCCGCGATAGATTACTAGCAAGAGGTTATACCAAGACTATACTGCGCAGCGCGTATAATAAGGCCATATGCTAGTCAAGAAACTCTCTACTGTTTAAGAAAAAATCTATTATGACTGACCCTCCGGTGAGATTTATCACCAAATTCTCGCAACAGCATCAACAGCTTCGCGACATTCTTAGTAAATACTGGCCGATCCTCCAAGAGGACCCTACTATCAATAAATATATTGGCCCCTCCCCCCAAATTACTTTTAGACGAACTAGATCCCTGGGTGACCAACTAACCTCGAGCCACTATGTAACCACCCCCAAGTACAATCAAACGATAGCAGGGATTTCCCAATGTAGCAAATGTTCTTTCTGCCCATGGGTCAAAGAAGGGAAAACCTTCATATTACCAAATGGGGAAACATTTACCCCCAAATTCTATGCAGATTGTGATACAAAAGGAGTGGTGTACCTTATGCTATGCCAATGTGGCGCGTTTTACGTAGGTAAAACTATTAGACACCTACGCTGTAGAATCAAAACCATGTGTATTACTCGGGGGAGGGGAAAATGTTGACAGCAGTAAGCAGGCATCTAGACCTTTATCATAAATTCAATGTCTCCCTGATCTCATTTATTGTGTTAGCAGTGGTCCCAACAGATCCCAGGGGTGGAGACTGGGACAAAATAGTTTGTCAAAAAGAAACCATGTGGATAGAACGTCTCTGTGCCACTTTTCCCCCTGGTATTAACGAGGCCCAAACTTACAAACCCTTTCTCTAAAATAGTAATTTCTCACCCCTTTCTTTTTAGTTTTCTGTCCAGGTACTGTACTGTTGAGCTTTGTATAACCATAAATCATGTAATATTCCAATGCTATCTATGATTATATGTATATATTTCATCCCTGTCCAGGTACTGTATTGCTAAGCCTATGCCTCTTTTGCATACAACCATTTACTATTTAATAACTCATTGTTATCAATCAATATATACATAGATCGTATTTCTATATATTTTTCTGTTGCCTGGTTTCCCTCACCCCGATTGTTGTCACAACAATTCAGCCGCTTCCTAAAACTATTATCATATTCTAATCTAATATGTCTTTGCTACCAGACTAATATATATACTTTGATTCTGCCCTTAGATCTTGGGATGTGCTCCCTGCGTTACCCGGGGATGCTTTCAACATTGTGATGCCGCCCAGCGCCACACCTTTACCCTAAGGTGATTGGCGCATTGGTGTCTCTGGTTGCCGAGTCTACCTAGCCACGTCTGCTCCCCCTCCCCCCCTTGCGCTGGCATAAGACAGGCTGACGCTGCGGGGACATGCGCAGTGCGCCTCTGTGGGTCCTTGGTTGCTAGGACACCATGACGCGACTGCCTCCTCTCTCTCCGATGCGCCGTCAGCTGTTTTGCCGGCGCCGAAGATTGAGGCATACGCAGTGTGCGTCTACGGCCAGCCTGAACGACGTCACATCGGCTTGCCGATTGGTGACTACAGGCGGGGCGTATGTACAAGAGACGCTCGCAGCGTCTCTCTCGGAACGATCCACACTACCAGCCACTCCCTATGAGACGGCTGTGTGGTTCTACGCTGCCAACCAATTTTACTTTCTACTCCTAACTTCAATACAAGGTAAGCTCGTATTTATAACTGCATGATTATATATTGCTTCCACATATTAGCATATTCTTACACTCATTGCTTCTTGTTTCTCTCTATGGGCTTATCTTTATGGCAGTTTCCTCAGAAGTGGGGATCAGGAACAGCAATGTTCTAAGCAGCAAGTTTTTACATGAATTCCGGTGCAAGCCTTGGTTAACTTCTGATTGACTCCAGATCCCCCCCCCCTTTTTCAATCAAACTAAAACTTACGATGTCAGCTAATTACTGAGAGTTGCAACATATGTAGTTAAGAGGTTACTGCCACGATTAAACACAGTTGTAAAGTCCTTTAGGGTAAGTGTATTGTATTTCAAATATGATTACTACCATAAATACGTAATACTAGGGGGTACTTTATGAAATTATATATAAACATCTACAATCACTTATATATTTTTTATAATTAATGACACCCTCATAATCAGTCTATCCCCAATATACGTTAATCATTTACCCTAACTAATTAACCCCATATCTCAACGTAATGTGAATAACCACATATACTTTCTATCCCTCCTCCTCTTCCCTTCCCCTTCCCCTCCCTATTTTTCCCCCTCTCCCCCTTTTCCCTGTCCTATATCACTGCATACAGGTATATATACTGTCCATACTATTGGTAAATTAATTCCCATTCCTGTTTAACCACTTAGTAGTCTTAACCTTGTTGGAGCTAAACATTCCGATTAAATATTACTCTGCTATTATGTTACATATGTCCCCACAATGTTTGACTATCGCCGGGGCCTTCGTGGGTCGGGTACATCCCCATAGGGCCTTACGGACAGCCTCTCTGTTATTCATTATATCATTATATCTCAGACCTAACTATAATTTATTATAACATATCATGATGAATTATTTATTGCAATTATGTTGTTCATTACAGTATTCAGTTCTATGCTCTTGAAGAAGCACATGCAGCACGCAACATGTCGAGCCAATACAGAATTTGATTGTTACCACTGCATAGCTTCTGGTTCAACTCAATGTAACTATATTGAACAGAGTTCTTATTTCTAAATATTGCTTTAACTGTTTTGTATAACCATTTAGCTATGTATGGAGTACATAACTTGTAAAACTGTGTGATTATGAACTGAATTCTACTTGTTCCTCCTTTTTATTCTCTATTTTAAATATTTTCCAATAAATCAGAATTTTTAACTACAAACTTAGTAATTATTGTGCCTAAAAAGTCTTAAGCCCAATTTTGCCAATCTCTTCCAATCTAATACGATAAGACGTGGCACTCGCAACCTAAACCGTATCCGCATGACCACTATGCGTTGATACGCTCAGAAACCCTCACTGTATATGAGTCGTAAATGTCCCAAAAATTTTGGGAAGATATGGGGCAACTGGACTAAGAGCTGAGCACCAATATGGGCTATGGGATACATGGAGTTGAGGAGAGCAAGGGAAGACGAATGAGATTTGGGAGATTAGATTGCCCTACTTCAGTGTGACGTGCTTTCTGTCGTTCCTCCTCCCCCCCTCCCACCCCCTCCGCTGTCAGACTATATTGGATTGCAATAATAGGTGAATAACTGTTTGACTTACACCCACACAATCTAAAGCTGGTTCTTCTTTGGATCCTTTTTAAACTATTACCAACTGTATTACTCTATACCATGTTCATGTAGTACTATGACCTTAAAGAATGATTGTACACTGATCTCTGTGTAAAAAGTATGTATGATGCACTGCTAACTTGTACGCCATGTTTCTCCTAATGGAGACAAATAAAAACTTACCTGATAAAAAAAGAAATGTAAAGTCGCTGTGTTCTTGCATTAAATACATTAATTTTGAGTACAATGTAATTGTTTTGTTGAAACTCTATTAGGTCAACCTATGCTAGCTGTCCCAAGGTATGTTTTTTTGGGGTTAGTGAATAACCTAAAACTCCCCTCCCATTCCGATGAGTTTTTTCTCACATGATTCTAGTTGTAATGATGGTAGTATAGGATAATTGGTGATGTAAAGACCAAGAGGGTATCCCTCAAGGTTCATGGGACTGTACAACCCCACAAAACAACCACCCTGATTCCACCCCACCATCACCATCTGAACAATCATGACAGTAAAGAAACTGAAGTGAGGATTATTATGGCTGCGGACCCTTTATTTGGGTTTTAAAACCTATATGATAACCTTTAACCTTCGTTGTACTATACCCAGTGGTGTATTTAGTAGGGATGAGCCGAACACCCCCCTGTTCGGTTTGCACCAGAACATGCGAACAGGAAAAAAGTTTGTTCGAACACGCAAACACTGTTAAAGTCTATGGAGCACGAACATGAATAATCAAAAGTGCTAATTTTAAAGGCTTATATGCAAGTTATTGTCATAAAAAGTGTTTGGGGACCTGGGTCCTGCCCCAGAAGACATGTATCAATGCAAAAAAAAGTTTTAAAAACTGCCGTTTTTTCGGGAGCAGTGATTTTAATAATGCTTAAAGTCAAACAATAAAAGTCTAATATCCCTTTAAATTTCGTAGCTGAGGGGTGTCTATAGTATGCCTGTAAAGGGGCGCATGTTTCCCGTGTTTAGAACAGTCTGACAGCAAAATGACATTTCAAAGGAAAAAAGTCATTTAAAACTACTCGCGGCTATTGCATTGCCGGTCCGACAATACACATAAAAGTTCATCGATAAAAACGGCATGGGAATTCCCCACAGGGAAACCCCGAACCAAAATTAAACAAAAAAAAAAGGACGTGGGGGCCCCCCTAAATTCCATACTAGGCCCTTCAGGTCTGGTATGGATATTAAGGGGAACCCTGGCCAAAATTTAAAAAAAAAAAAACGGCGTGGAGTCCCCCCAAAAATCCATACCAGACCTTTATCCAAGCACGCAACCTGGCAGGCTGCAGGAAAAGAGGGGGGGACGAGAGAGCACCCCCCCCTCCTGAGCCGTACCAGGCCACATGCCCTGAACATTGGGAGAGTGCTTTGGGGTAGTCCCCTAAAACACCTTGTCCCCATGTTGATGAGGACAAGGGCCTCATCCCCACAACCCTGGCCGGTGGTTGTGGGGGTCTGCAGGTGGGGGGCTTATCGGAATCTGGAAGCCCCCTTTAACAAGGGGACCCTCAGATCCCGGCCCCCCCTGTGTGAAATGGTAAGGGGGTAAAAAAAAGTACCCCTACCATTTCTCAAGAAAACTGGGCCTACCATTTCACTAAAAAACTGTCAAAAATGTTAAAAATGACAAGAGACAGTTTTTGACAATTCCTTTATTTAAATGCTTCTTCTTTCTTCTATCTTCCTTCATCTTCTTCTTCTGGCTTCTGGTTCTTCCTCCGGCGTTCTCGTCCAGCATCTCCTCCGCGGCGTCTTCTATCTTCTTCTCCTCGGGCCGCTCCGCACCCATGGCATGGGGGGAGGCTCCCGCTCTTCTCTTCATCTTCTTCTCTTCTTCATCTTCTTCTCTTCTTCATTTTCTTCTCTGGACCGCTCCGCACCCATGCTGGCATGGAGGGAGGCTCCCGCTGTGTGACGCGTCTCCTCTTCTGACGGTTCTTAAATAAGGGGGGGGCACCCGGTGACCCCGCCCCCTCTGACGCACGGGACATGATGGGGCTTCCCTGTGGCATTCCCCGTGACGTCACAGGGAAGTCCCAAGAAAGAAGTAAATAACAGTGCGCTAACCCAATGAGAAAAAAGCAGCTACATAAAATATGACCAATATTATAAACACAGATAGAAATAAAATGTAACGCTAATGAAAATAACCAATGATAAAAAACACATCAGTGATGGTGGCCATTAGAAAAGGTCCATGAATAAAACATATATGACGTGATATAAAATGGTAAGTGATGAGTGAGATACAGTAATGTCCCAATATGTGGCCATAAGCTAGACAACGAAAAGTCCCAGAATAGACTGTATACAAAATGTTGCACTGGTGCAGGAATCTTCTCCTCTGTATGTCATAGATTGTACGATCATATAATGGGAATAGATGAAATACGCTTACCAGAGGAAGTGGATTCGGATGCCGGTGAAACCGAATCGAACAGGCTCAGAGATCCTTGATGGACAGTGGTTGGTCCCAGAAACCCTGGATCTTAAGGGGCATCTTTCCTTTGTAATCACAGTCGCGGCTGCCAGGTCCAAGGACCGAGGAAGGGTCACGGCCACGGGAGAATCTCCAGAGTGTGAGTGGTTCCCTCCTCTGCCGCCAAATACAGCAACGTCTCCTCAAGTCCCGTCAAGTCACCGTGCCTCAGAGGGGGTGGGGACAATGGGGGGCCCCGCCCCCCTTTATTTAAGAACCGTCAGAAGAGGAGACGCGTCACACAGCGGGAGCCTCCATGCCGGCATGGGTGCGGAGCGGCCCGGAGAAGAAAATGAAGAAGAGGAGAAGATGAAGAAGAAGATGAAGAAGAGAAGAAGATGAAGAGAAGAGCGGGAGCCTCCCCCCATGCCATGGGTGCGGAGCGGCCCGAGAAGAAGAAGATAGAAGACGCCGCGGAGGAGATGCTGGACGAGAACGCTGGAGGAAGAACCAGAAGAGCCAGAAGAACCAGAAGAAGAAGAAGATGAAGGTAGATAGAAGAAAGAAGAAGCATTTAAATAAAGAAATTGTCAAAAACTGTCTCTTGTCATTTTTAACATTTTTGACAGTTTTTTAGTGAAATGGTAGGGGTACTTTTGTACCCCCTTACCATTTCACATGGGGGGGCGGGATCTGGGGGTCCCCTTGATAAAGGGGGCTTCCAGATTCTGATAAGCCCACCGCCCGCAGACCCCCAGAACCACCGGCCAGGGTTGTGGGGATGAGGCCCTTGTCCTCATCAACATGGGGACAAGGTGTTTTGGAGGGCTACCCCAAAGCACCCTCCCAATGTTGAGGGCATGTGGCCTGGTACGGTTCAGGATGGGAGGGGCGCTCTCTTGTCCCCCCCCCTCTTTTCTTGCGGCCTTCCAGGTTGCGTGCTCGGATAAGGGTCTGGTATGGATTTTTGGGGAGACCCCATGCCGTGTTTTTTTTTAATTTTGGCGCGGGGTTCCCCTTAAAATCCATACCAGACCTAAAGGGTCTGGTATGGAATTTAGGGGGACCCCCACGTCATTTTTTTTAAATTTTGGTTCGGGGTTCCCCTGTGGGGAATTCCCATGCCGTTTTTATCAATGAACTTTTATGTGTATTGTCGGACCGGCAATGCATTAATAGCCGCAAGTAGTTTTAAATTACTTTTTTCCTTTGAAATGTCATTTTGCTGTCAGACTGTTCTAAACACGGGAAACATGCGCCCCTTTACAGGCATACTATAGACACCCCCCAGCTACGAAATTTAAAGGGATATTACACTTTTATTGTTTGACTTTAAGCATTATTAAAATCACTGCTCCTGAAAAAACGTCAGTTTTTAAAACTTTTTTTGCATTGATCCATGTCCCCTGGGGCAGGACCCAGGTCCCCAAACACTTTTTATGACAATGACTTGCATATAAGCCTTTAAAATTAGCACTTTTGATTTCTCCCATAGACTTTTAAAGGGTGTTCCGCGGCATTCGAATTTGCCGCGAACACCCCAAATTGTTCGCTGTTCGGATGCTGGGGACAGACAGAGGGACGCGGTGCGGTGCGGACAGGGGACACAGGGGGACACCATGTGGGGGTGGGGACACAGGGGGGAACCAGGAGAGTATTATGGGGTCTCCTGCAGTCCTGTTAGGGCCCAGGCCCCCTACATCTGTACTGGCTGCCCCTCCCCAGATGGTGGCAGCCCTGGTGTCTCTAGACTCCTGTAAAAAATAAAAAGTACACAACCTCACATGTGTAATAAGACTTCTCACGATGTGCTGCTCCTCGCCAGCCCCTCCGAGAATTCTCGTCCATCCCAGGTGATGTCATGTACAAGCACCTGGGGTGGATGGGAGGGAAGGAGGGGTTGGTGGGGAGCAGTGTGCCGTGAGAGTTCTTATCACAGCTGCTGCCCATGCTAAACTGTGCTGCAGTCTTGCAGAGCCTCTAATGGGCCCCCCCTAACGGCCCCGGCCCTCAGACCGTCAGTCCGCCCCTGCTCATTAGGCAGTCCACATTCAATGAAATTTCATGTACTGCATAGTTTGCAGTACATGAACTTTCACTCAATGTGGACTGTTTAATGAGCTTGTTGCACAAATCACTTTATTACAATATGATCTGCTGCATATTTATTTTATTTATTTCAGGTACTTATATAGCGCCGTGAATTTAGGCAGCGCTTTACATATACATTGTACATTCACATCTATCCCTATCCTCAAGGAGCTTACAACCTAAGGTCCCTAATAGGGATGAGATTTATGTACGAACATTATGGGGCGTTCCCGCCAAATTCGAGTGGCACGTCATGCCCCATAATACACTGCGACATCGCAGTGCATTGCTGTCTGATGATTGGCCAAGCATGCACTATGACTTGGCTTTGGCCAACCACAGCGCCGTCAGCAAAGAGAGCCATAATTGGCCAAAAGCATGGTGCCTTTGGGCAATTATGGCTCAGGGGGTTAAGTCTATTCCCAACACTATATAAGGCCGCCTGTACATCAGCCCTGTGTAGTGTGTTGCTGGCAGAGAGTGAGTGTCATTTCATTTAGATTGAGCAGGAAGGCGATTCAGTTAGCTGCAGTGTATTCAGTATATATATATATATACATCCAGGCTTGTGTATATATATATATATATATATATATATATATATATATACACACACACACACATACACTGTATCCAGTTTAGCTAGATCTGACTGCAGGCCGTTCCTGGTGTACTGTTTCTTTCTAATATACTTCAGGTGGGCAGGTGATTCAGTTAGCTGCAGTGTATTTAATATATATAGATACAGTCAGTCTCATGTATATATATATATATCCACTATATCCAGATTAGCTAGATCTGACTGCAGTCCTTTCCTGGTGTACTGTTTCTAATATACATCAGGCATGCAGGTGATTCAGTTAGCTGCAGTGTATTTAATATATATATATATATATATATATATATATATATATATATATATATATATATATATATATATATATATATATATAGTCATTCTGGTATATATATATATCCACTGTATCCAGTTTAGCTAGATCTGACTGCAGTCTGTTCCTGGTGTACTGTTTCTAATATACTTTCAGGCAGGCAGGTGATTCAGTTAGCTGCAGTGTATTTAATATTAGGGATGAGCCGAACACCCCCCGGTTCGGCTCGCACCAGAACCTGCGAACGGACCGAAAATTCGCACGAACGTTAGAACCCCATTGACGTCTATGGGACTTGAACGTTCAAAATCAAAAGTGCTCATTTTAAAGGCTAATGTGCAGGGTATTGTCCTAAAAAGGGTTTGGGGACCCGGGTCCTGCCCCAGGGAACATGTATCAACGCAAAAAAAGTTTTAAAAACGGCCGTTTTTTCGGGAGCAGTGATTTTAATGATGCTTAAAGTTAAAAAAATATATATTCCTTTAAATATCGTACCTGGGGGGTGTCTATAGTATGCCTGTAAAGGAGGAGAAACGTTTTTCCCATATTAACACTTACAGGAGAGAATTTCCCTTCCTAGATTTCATCTCGCTTCCTGTTGTCTCTTGTTTGCAAGTAGGAGTCATTTGTAAGTTGGATGTTTGAAAGTAGGGGCCTGCCCTATATACTCAGCAGAAATGTGGGCCTTGGGTGGTGTTGTGGCCACAACACTGTAAGCCCTCACAGGGCCCTGCTGTGAAATATTAGATCAATAATTGTAATTACATGCCCCTGTTAAACAGGGGCTGAAAAATTGGGCCTTAGGCACTGGTGCTGGTGCCACAACACTGCAACCCCTCACAGATACTCTAGTTGGAACACAGGAACGAGCCCTGCTGCAAAGTATTGCATCAAAAATTGTAGTTATACGCCCTGTTAAACAGGGGCTGAAAAATTGGGTCTTAGGCACTGGTGCTGGTGCCACAACACTGCAACCCCTCACAGAGATACTCTAGTTGGAATGCAGAAATGAGCCCTGCTGCAAAGTATTGCATCAAAAATTGTAATTACACGCCCCTGTTAAACAGGGGCTGAAAAATTGGGCCTTAGGCACTGGTGGTGGCGCCCAGAACCAAAAATGTTACTACAAGCTATCAGCGTGATCATTGAGGAGGAAGAGGATAATTACTCAGGATAGTCACTCAGCATCAGCATAGGCAGTCTTTGAAGGGATCTGAGATTTCAAAAAAAATTATTCGGTTACATCAGCATCAGGTGCTTGGTAGCTGGTGGTGATCCAAGACTGATTCATTTTTATTAAGGTCAGTCGATCGACCGAGTCGGTGGACAGACGCACCCTGTGATCGGTTACAAAGCCTCCAGCAGCACTGAATGTGCGTTCCGAAAGAACGCTGGATGCAGGACAGGCCAGTAGCTCAATTGCATACCGTGCAAGCTCTGGCCAGTGATCCATCCTCAAGTCCTCCAGTAACCCAGAGGATTTTCGGTGGGAAAGGTGTCCAAGTCAGATCTTGCCCCTAGGTATTCCTGCACCATGTAAAACAGACGCTGGCGATGGTTGCTGGAACCGATCATACCTTGGGGCTGCGGACCAAAAAATTGTCTGAACGCATCGGTCAGACGGCCACCTTTTCCACCGCTCCTTCTTTGACTGACCGAAGCCTCAGCAACACATTGTCCAGAAACAGGAGTTTGTAACCTCCCAGTCTCTGGGAACGCGTTGCACAGACCCACAGACATCTTCGGGAGGCCTGCAAGGCCTCCCGAAGATGTTTCATCCTCTGCTCCCTCTGCGATGGCAAGATAAGGTCCGCAACCTTACCCTTGTAAGGTGGATCAAGGAGGGTTGCCAACCAGTATTGGTCCTTCTCCTTGATACCACGAATACGAGGATCCTTACGCAGGCTTTGCAGGATCAGGGAGGCCATGCAGCGTAGGTTTGCTGAGGCATTCGGTCCGGAGTCCTCTGGGTCACTAGGGATGACATGGTCCGCAGCCACCTCCTCTCAGCCACGTACAAGTCCATGTGTTTCTTGGGACTGATCCCTTAAAGACTGCTGCTGATGCTGAGTGCCAGGCTCCACCTCCATACTGACACAATCCTTCTCCTCGTCCTCTTCCTGTGTGATCGGCGGGCACGCAGGAACACTGTCTGGATAAAGGGAACCTTGAGAGCTAAGGAAGTCCTCCTCTTCCTGCCTCTGTTCTGCCTCAAGTGCCCTGTCCATTATTCAACGCAGCGTGTGCTCCAACAGGTGGACAAGGGGGACAGTGTCACTGATGCATGCACTGTCACTGCTCACCATCCTCGTGGCCTCCTCAAATGGTGACAGGACAGTGCATGCATCCCTGATCATGGCCCACTGGCGTGGGGAAAAAAAACAAGCTCCCCTTACCCTGTCCTGGTGCCATAGTCGCACAGGTACTCATTGATGGCCCTCTGCTGTGTGTGCAGCCGCTGCAGCATGGCCAACGTTGAGTTCCACCTGGTGGGCATGTCACAGATTAGGTGGTTCTTGGGCAGGTTAAACTCCTTTTGGAGGTCTGCCAGCCGAGCACTGGCATTATATGACCGGCGGAAATGCACAGAGACTTTCCTGGCCTGCCTCAGGACATCCTGTAAGCCCGGGTACCTGCCCAAGAACCGCTGCACCACCAAGTTAAGGACGTGAGCCAAACAGGGCACATGGGTCATTTGTCCCTGTCGGAGGGCAGAGAGGAGGTTGGTGCCATTGTCGCAAACCACCATTCCTGCCTTAAGTTGGCGTGGGTCAACCACCTCTGAACCTGCCCCTGCAGAGCTGACAGAACCTCTGCCCCAGTGTGGCTCCTGTCCCCCAAGCACACCAGCTCAAGCACCGCATGGCATCTTTTGGCCTGCATACTTGCGTAGCCCCTTGAACGGCTACGGAGCACCACTGGTTCCGAGGACAAAGCACAGGAAGAGGCCATGGAGGAAGAAGAAGAGGAGGGGGTGGAGGAGAGAGGTGTGTCACAACCATTAGTAGTGGCATTTTGGAGGCGTGGTGGCGAAACAACCTCCAACACTACTGCACCTTGTCCTGCATCCTTCCCAGCTGCCAGCAGAGTCACTCAATGCGCGGTGAAACTTAGGTAACGTCCCTGTACATGCCTGCTGGATCATGAGTCAGCGGTAATATGCACCTTACCGCTGAACGCCCTGTCCAGCGAGGCCAAGACATTGCCTTCCACATGCCAGTACAGAGCTGTAATCGCCTTCTGTGAGAAAAAGTGGCGTTTGAGTACCTGTCACTGAGGAACCGCACATTCCACAAACTCACGGAAGGGGGCAGAGTCTACAAACTGAAAAGGCAGCAGTTGAAGTGCTAGCAATTTTGCCAAGCTAGCATTCAACCGCTGGGCATGTGGATGGCTGGGAGCGAACTTCTTTCGGCGGTGCAGCAGCTGGGGCAGGGAAATTTGCCTGGTACAATCTGATGTCGGTGTACTGAAAGCAGATTGCCCACAAGTACTTGGCTGTGATACACCTAGTTCTACAGCTTCATTCCTCTCAGTGCAGGTCCCAGAGAGGACTGAAGGTATCGTGCGGTTGGAGATCTCAGCTGATGAGGAGCAAGGAGAGGTCCTCCTTGTTTTTTGGTGTGGGTCTTTTAGATACTCTTGCCAATGAACTGCATGGCAGGTCAACATATGTCTGGTCAAGCATGTGGTGCCCAAGCGGGAGATGTTTTGGCCACGCGAGATACGCTTGAGACATGTGTTGCAAATAGCAGCGGTGCGATCTGATGCACTCGTCTCATAAAAGGCCCACACCAAAGAACTTTTTGAATAACGCACAGAGACTGCAGCACCCTGCACATGTGGAGCTTTGGGGTGTGATGCAGTCAGTGTGCTGCCCTTAGGCTGGCCCCTGGAGGGCATCCTGCCTCATTGGTGATGTGCCGCCTCCTCCTCCTTCTCCTCATCTCTCCTCTCAGGCACCCACGTTGAGTCAGTGACCTCATCATCCCCTCCCTCCTCATCACTGGAGCAAACCTGGCAGTATGCTGCAGCAGGGGGAGCATGACTGCCAGATTGCTGTCCTTCTTGGGCGCCCCCTCTGTCCGTGCTCATGTTACTGCTTTCATCTAGCTCAGTATCATCATCAGAGTCTTCCAAACACTGGGCATCCTCCTGGAGCATGTACCCAACACTGTGGTCAAACAGTTCGAGGGACTCCTCAGGAGGACATGGTGGCGCTAGGGAAGGAGTCACTGATGACATTGAGCCGAAGGAAGAGGCCGCTGCTTTGCCAGACAAAGTACCCTGAGCATGGGTGAGAGAGGATGAGGAGGATGAGGATGGCTTGGTCATCCACTCGACCAAGTCTTCCGCATGTTGCGGCTCAACACGGCCAGCTGCCGAAAAAAAGGCCAAGTGTGTCTCATGGCCACATGCTGATGAGGATGCACCGTCTCGATGGCCCTCTTTTATTGGCTTGTGACTGTCTGCCTCTCCTTGTTGGCCTTCCAGACATACTAATGGCCTGTAGCTGCACTAAGCTGGGATATATATATATATATGTACTGATACTGCAGCTAGCAAAATCAACTGCCTGCCTGTAGTATGAGAACACTACCAACCTTCTACAGGTAGTTTTAGATGAACACTGTGCAGAGCTCGCAAAAAAATAACTTGTAGGTTTAGCTGAACACTGTGAGGAGGACGCACTACACTAACTTGTAGCTTTAGCTGAACACTGTGCAGAGGTCTCACTACACTAACCGGTAGCTTTAGCTAAACACTGTGCAGAGGTCTCACTACACTAACTTGTAGCTTTAGCTGAACACTGTGCAGAGGTCTCACTACACTAACTTGTAGTTTTATCTGAACACTGAGCAGGACGCATTACACTAACTTGTAGCTTTAGCTGAACACTGTGCAGAGGTCTCACTACACTAACTTGTAGTTTTAGCTGAACACTTTGAGCAGGACGCACTACACTAACTTGTAGCCTTAGCTGAACACTGTGCAGAGGTCTCACTACACTAACTTGTAGTTTTAGCTGAACACTGTGAGCAGGACGCACTACACTAACTTGTAGCTTTAGCTAAACACTGTGCAGAGGTCTCACTACATTAACTTGTAGATTTAGCTGAACACTGTGAGGAGGATGCACTACACTAACTTGTAGCTTTAGCTGAACACTGTGCAGTGATCTGCGCTGCATAAGATATATATACAGTCTCCTACATATATATCCACTGCATTCTAGTCTAGCCAAGCCTATATCTGACTGCAGGCCATTCCTGGTGTACTTTTTCTAGTAAACTTCAGGCAGTGTTTTGCTAATAAAATTTTACAGCATGTCTGGAAGGCCACCAAGGAGAGGCAGACACTCACAGGCCACTAAAAGAGGGCAAGCAGGCTCTGTGTCTACAGCCAACAGTGCTGGTCATGGACACGGTGCATCCTTAGCACATGGCTGTGGGGCACGCTTGTCCTTTTTTTCGGCAGCTGGCCGTGTTGATCCACAACATGAAGAAGAGTTGGTAGAGTGGATAACTAAGCCGTCCTCATCCTCTGTCACCCAGGCTCAGAGTAGTTTGCCTGCCAATGCAGCTGCCAAAGCGGCCTATTCCATCGGCTCAATGTCATCAGTCACTCCTTCCCTAGCCCCACCATCATGCATGGAGGAGTCCCCCGAACTGTTCGACCACAGTGTCGGGTACATGCAGCAGGAGGATGCGCAGCATTTTGAAGGCTCTGATGATGGTACCCAGGTTGAGGAAGGCAGTAATGTGAGCCCAGAGAGAGGGGGTGCCCAAGAAGGACAAGAAACTGGCAGTCAAGTTCCCCCAGCTGCAGCCTACTGCCAGGTTTGCTCCATTGACAAGGAGGGAGATGATCAGGTCACTGGCTTTACATGGTTGCCTGATAGAAGAGAGGAGGAGGAAGAGGAGGAGGAGGCACATCTCCTACAAGGCAGGATGTCCTCCAGGGGCCAGCTTAAGGGCAGCCACTTGACTGCATCACACTGCAGAGCTCCGCATGTGGAGGGTCCTGCTGACTCCCTGCGTATTTTGAAAAGTTCTTGTGTGGTGTGGGCCTTATTTGATACATGTTCAGCAGATCGCACCGTTGCTGTTTGAAACATATGTCTGAAGCGTATCAAGCGTGGCCAAAACAGCAGCTGCTTGGGCACCACATGCTTGACCAGACATAAGTCGACCTCCTATGCAGTCCGTTGACAACAGTACTTAAAAGACCCACACCAAAGAACAAGGCGGACCTCTTCTTGCTCTTCATCAGCTGGGATCTTCAACCTCACTATACCTTCAGTCCTCTCAGAAACCTGCACTGAGAGGAATGAAGGTGTAGAATTAGGTGTGCCAAGTACTTGCGGGCAATCTGCTATCGCTACACCAACATCCGATTCTAGCAGGCAAATTTCCCTACCCCAGTTGCTAAACCATCGAAAGAAATTCAGTCCCAGCCATCCACATGCTCAGCGGCTGAATGCTAGCTTGGCGAAATTGCTAGCACTCCAACTGCTGCCTTTTCAGCTGGTAGACTCTGCCCCCTTTCGTGAATTTGTGGAATGTGCAGTACCTCAGTGGCAGGTTCCCAAACGCCATTTCTTTTCATGGAAGGCCATTCCGGCTCTCTACCGGCATGTGGAAGGCAATGTTTTGGCCTCGTTGGACAGGGCGGTCAGCGGTAAGGTGCATATTACTGCTGACTTATGGTCAAGCAGACATGGACAGGGACGTTACCTTTCTTTCACAGCACACTGGGTAACTCTGCTGGCAGCTGAGAAGGATGCAGAACAGGGTGCAGTATTGTTGGAGCTTGTTCCGCCATCACGCCTCCAAAAATACTACTAGTGGTGATTCTGCCACACCTCTCTCCTCCACCCCTCCTCTTCTTCTTCTTCTATGGCCTCTTCCTCTGCAGATTTGTCCTCGGAACCAGTGGTGCTCCGTAGGCGTTCTAGGGGCTACGCAGGTACTCAGGCAAAAAGATGCCATGCAGTGCTTGAGTTGGTCTGCTTAGTGGACAGGAGCCACACTGGGGCAGAGATTCTGTCAGCTCTGCAGGGGCAGACTCAGAGGTGGTTGACGCCACACCAGCTTCAGCCAGGAATGGTGGTTTGCGACAATGGCACCAACCTCCTCTCTGCCCTCTGACAGGGACACTTGACCCATGTTCCCTGTTTGGCTCACGTCCTTAATTTGGTGGTACAGCAGTTGTTGTGCAGATACCCGGGCTTACAGGATCTCCTGAGGCAGGCCAGGAAAGTCTGTGGGCATTTCCGCCGGTCATATAATGCCAGTGCTCGGCTGGCTGACCTTCAAAAGGAATGCAACCTGCTCAAGAACCGCCTCATTTGTGACATGCCCACCAGGTGGAACTCAACGTTGGCAATGCTGCAGCGGCTGCACATGCAGCAGAGGGCCATCAATGAGTACCTGTGTGAGTATGGCACCAAGACAGGGTCAGGGGAGCTTGGCTTTTTTTTCGCCACACCAGTGGCTACTGATCAAGGATGCATGCACTGTCCTGTCACCATTTGAGGAGACCATGAGGATGGTGAGCAGTGACAGTGCATGCATCAGTGATGCTGTCCCTCTTGTCTTCCTGTTGGAGCACACGCTTCATGGAATAATGGACAGGGCACTTGAGGCAGAAGAGAGGGAGGAAGAGGAGGACTTCCTCACCTCTCAAGGGCCCCTTTATACAGACAGTATTCCTGTGGGCCCGCCGATCACACAGGAAGAGGAGTAGTAGTAGGAGGAGAAGGATTGTGTCAGCATGCAGGTGGAGCCTAGCACTCAGCATCAGCAGCAGTCTTCAAGGGATTGTTTTCAGTCCCCAGAAACCCATGGACTTGTAAGTGGCTGGGAGGAGGTGGCTGTGGATCATGCCTTCCTTAGTGACCCAGTGTACTCTGGATCGAATGCCTCAGCAAACCTTTGCTGCATGGCCTCCCTGATCCTGCAAAGCCTGCAAAAGGACCCTCGGATTCGTGGTATCAAGTAGAGGGATCATTAGCTAGCAACTTATCCAGCCTTCGCAGAGTGAGTAGAGGATGAAACATCTTCGGGAGGCCTTGCAGAAAGGTTTGTGCAATGCGTTTCCAGAGCCTGGGAGGTTACAATTTCCTGGTCCTCCTGGACAATGTGTTGCTGAGGCTTCGGTCAGTCACAGAAGGAGCGGTGGAGAAGGTGACCGTCTGACCGATCAGACAGTTCTTTAGTCTGCAGCCCCAAGGTCTGATAGGTTCCAGCAACCATTGCCAGCGTCTGATTTACATGGTGCAGGAATACCTAGGGGCAAGATCAGACTTGGAGACCTTTCCAACCGAAAATCCACGAGGTTACTGGGACTTGAAGATGGATCACTGGCCATAGCTTGCACAATATGCAATTGAGCTAATGGCCTGTCCTGCATCCAGCGTTCTTTCTAAATGCACATTCAGTGCTGCTGGAGGCTTTGTAACCAATCACAGCGTGCGCCTGTCCACAGACTCCATTGATTGGCTCACCTTCATAAAAATGAATCAGTCTTGGATCACCAGCTACCGAGCACCTGATGCTGATGTAACCAATTAATTTTTCTATGAATGTGAAATCCCTTGAAGACTGCCTATGCTGAGTGACTATCCTGTTATGCTGAGTGACTATCCTATTCCTCCTCAATGTTCATGTTGATAGCTTCTAAGAACATTTTTGTTTCAGGGCACCACCACCAGTGCCTAAGGCCCAACTTTTCAGCCCCTGTTTAACAGGGGTGTGTAATTACAATTTTTGCTGTAATATTTCACAGCAGGGCTCGTTCCTGCGCTCAACTAGAGTATCTGTGAGGGGTTGAAGTGTTGTGGCACCACCACCAGTGCCTATGGCCCAATACATCAGTCCCAAAAAACAAACAGCAGGTAAGCCACGAACTCAAGGTCATTCATATGCAGAAGCCAGGGATGGTTAGGTGTATATCTGGAGACATTGACGTCAATGGTAAAGTGAAGATGGGTACTCTTACCAGAGCCAGTGGACCTGGATGTCAGTGACACCAGGTCAAACAAGCATAGAAGTACACAGAGGCAGGAATGGTCTGGAAGGTCCAAAGGATCATTCGATAGGTCCAGAATGGTCAGCGAAGCCTCACATGGTCCAATGCTTTCTCGATGGCATCATGATGATAGCAGCCAGCAAGCATGGAAAGACTGGATGGAACGGTTAGACAAGCTCAAAGGCAGCAATTATGTAAAAACAAAAGGAGAGAGCTTCCAATGGTGTAGATCAAAAAAAGTGGTGTTTATTTTCCATAAAACCAGGCATACAGATAAAAATTGTGATCACAAAATGGTAAAAAAGCAATATGAGGAGCGGAGAAACCAAGCCCTTCGCATTTTGTCCTAATAGGACTTCTACTGGGGAATCTAACAGCTCCCCCATATTGCACATATATATATATATATATATAAACAACTAAAAATCCATAGAGCCAATCAAAAGCTCAATCTGATAGGAGTAGGGCCGGTGGCATGGTGAACATAAAACAAACCCACCTGGAAACCGCATGGTAAACATGGTAAACATGGACAAAAATCCCATCAAACGGACCTAGAGTCACATGTTCAGCATTGGCAAATCCCGATCGGCGCTGGCATGTGTCTAAAAGCAGCAAATCGAGTGTCAAATGCCTGTATGAGTCAGGGATAAGTCAAAATCAACCTCAGAACGAGGCTGGGTGTTACCATCCTGACTCAATAGTGACGCTAGTTCAGGGATAGGAGAGAGCCCACCTCACATTAAGGTTCAGAGCAACAATCCTAAGTGGAAGGCAACGTCACTTCTGGAATAGGTCGACGCCAGCCATAAACAGAGGCGGGAACAGAAGACCCATTGCCAAAAAGGACATATGCGTTTGATCACGCCCACGTCCCGTCCCGTCAGAAGGTCAGGCGGAAAAAGATGTAAACAGTGATAGTCAAGAACCACTGACATCTAGCTGTGGTAACCCATAACCCATTACATAAATAAAATGAAAAGATCTCCACATCTAAACACTAGTTGGGGAGAACAAAGTGAAACAAAATACACGGCAGACACCATGTAAAGAGGGAGGTTTTCACATAAAGTTCACAGCACAGAAGAACCGCATTGGGAACAGAATGTAAAAACCAGATATAAAAAGAAGGCTAATACCGCGCTTGGCCTAGAAAGTGGACATAGCAGCAACTAATATATCGAATACATACATATATAAAATGGAAAGAACAATAGCTGCGCTAAAAGTTGACGCACATAATGGTGATAAACAAATGTGAGACAAATAAGTGAGAATTAAAGATAGAATGAAAAAAATAAAAAATAATAAATAAAATTGAATAGTAGTGGTATATGTGATAAATCCAAGATAATAAATAACAGCCCAAAAAATTATAAGCGAATATTGAAAAATAAAAATAAGAATATTAATGAAAATACAATTACAAAACCCAATTTATATATCTGATAAAAATGCTGTGACAATAAAATGTAATCTTGCTGTTCACCATAAGGAATATGCGCTTACCAGAAGGCAAGCAAATGACAGCTTGCGGCTATAACCCAGCCAAGGCCTTGAATGTGGGAATTCTAGATGGATCACTCAGAACATCAACCGTGACTCCGTGAAGCCGACACCCGCTAGGATGTGTGGAAGTGGGTACCAAGTATTGGCTGGGAAAACAAAAATGGAGCTCCCATAGTGTATTAACATTAAAAAATGTATTGATAAAAGATAAAGGTTGCACTTTCAAACAATGTGGATAAAAGAGCATGTATAGCCGGCCAGCTTGTGAGCGCCCATCCGCTCGGAAGGTCTACCGCAATGACGTCAGCGTAAAAAACAGATATGTGTGGCAACAAAAATGGTAGTGAAAGAAGAGGGAAATCACATTAATAGTAACATGCCCACATACAAAAATTATATATCTAACCAGTAAGAAAAAAGTGTAAACTAATCAATAAATAAACAAAATAACAAAAATCTAGTAAAAATGATTAAGCCTTATTAATCAATGAATTTATATCCCACTCGATGTTTAAGCCAAAAGGTGAGTAGGTCTTGAGCTCATAAATCCAGTAGGTTTCGAGGCGAGATACCCCGCAAAGGCGGGATTCACGTCTCCAGTGTGGAAAAAACTTGTCAATGACAACAAACTGTGTACCTGTGGGATCGCGATCATGGTGTTCCAACACCACTATGATTGGTCTTCCCATTTTTAATGTTGGTCAGGTGTTCGTTGACACGAATGCAAAATGTTCTCGTAGTGCATCTTATATACTGCTTGTTGCAAGGACAAGTCAGCAAATAGACTACAAACTTAGTAGCACATGTGAAATGTTCCATAGAATAAATGCATTGGGTGACCGTAGATCGGAAGGTCTCACTCTTACGCCTGCCACAAATATTGTGTGAGCAGACGTTGCATCTACGGCATGGATAGTATCCCTTGCACTGCTTGTAAAATGGGGTACGTTTAGGTGGATCAATTACATTTGATGCAATCTGCCCTTGGATAGAACGGGCTCCTCTGAAAATGACACCAGTATTGTCAGGGATGGCAGGACCCAAAAACCTATCACTTTGAAGAAAACCCCAATGTTTTTGAACAATAGCTTTGATTTGTCTAGCTTGTAGAGTATGATGTAAAGAAAGACCACCTCGTTTTGTCCTCCTTAGTAGTTTTGGGGGTAGGATTCAAAAGTGAATTCCTATCCAATCTGGAAATCCTATCTATCTCCATGTCCAAATCAGCAGATTGGTAACCTTTTTCAAGAAACCTATTTTTCAAGATGTTAGATTGAACATAGAAATCGTCTAACCTGGTGCCGTTTCTCCTCAATCTGAGGAACTGGCTGTGGGGGACAGATTTAAGCCATTGAGGATGATGGCAGCTATGGACCGGAATGTATACATTCCAGTCGGTAGGTTTAAAGTAGGTCTTGAATTCCAGATGGTTGGCAACAACACTGATTTCTAAGTCCAGAAAATGGATGGAGGTAAGACTAGCCTCATAGCTCAGGCAAATACCTCTATCATTTTGATTGAGAACAGACATGAATTGATCAAGGGACTCACGGTCACCCTTCCATAGGAGGATGATGTCGTCTATATATCTGGCCCAAAGAACCAGTTCTGGTCTCTCAAGGGCATAGACAACATACTCCTCCCACTTGGCCATGAATAGGTTGGCCAAACTGGGGCCAAACCAAAAATAATTGTGCTGTGTAGCGAACTTTAAAAGTTCCATGATGAAATTGTGCTGAAGCAAACAAAGAGTGGTGTTCTTAAGTAAATAATACTCAACTGCAAGTAAACCCAAATTATGTGGAATGCAAGTATATAAAGCAGCCACGTCCACTGTGACAAGAAGCATACCCTCTTGGTATTCAATGGACTGTAATAGCCTAATAGTATCACCAGTATCCTTCAAAAAGGAAGGCACTAGCTGTACTAATGGCTGAAGATGAAAATCAACATATTTCCCAATTTTAGATGTCACTGAATCGATCCCACTGACTATGGAAAGTCCAGGGGGATCAATCGGATTTTTGTTCACCTTCAGGAGATAGTATATGGTGGGAATCTGAGGAGCAAGTGGAACAAGATAACTACACTCCTTCTTGTCCAGGATTCCCAACGCATAACCTTCATTGACAAGTTCAGTTAGAGACCGCTTAAAGCTGGTAGTAGGGTCATTATGGATGAGACTGTAGGTGTTAAAATCACCAAGAATCTCATCCATCTTAGAAATATAGTCTTCTTTATTAAGAATGATTATTCCCCTGCCCTTGTCAGCCGGGCGTATAATCAAATTCTTCTGTTCACACAGTAACTTGAGTTCCTTTTTGATGTTGGGGTCTACATAAATTTTCTTACTGGGTAATTTATCTAAATCTCATAACAAAAGACTACGAAAAACACTGAGAGTGGGTGTCATAGTACCCGGAGGTTTAAACAGAGAAGGGTTTGAAAGGCCTGTATGTGTATGGCCATCATTAATGGCAAGGACTGTCCTGGGAGGGAGAGAAAGAAAATGCCTCTGGATACTAAGTTTCCAAATGTATTTTTGGATGTCAATGATGGTGGAAAACTTATTGAGTGTCTTAGGAGGGACAAATTTCAGACTCTTGTCCAACACTAACTTTTCCTCATCCGTCAACGTTACAGAACTTAGATTACAGATACCAGAGCAGGTTAGGTCCTTTTTCTTTTTGCTTTGTATCCTCCACCCCCCTCTGGTACCTCTCTTCTTTCTGGACTTCCCAGGTACTCTTGTGTAGACCCTGTAAAACCCAACTGATAAGAGGGCCCAGGTTGACTCTGATCATAATGGTAAGGAGACCTGGTAAACAGCTCATCTTTCCTATCAACATAACCATAAGAATCTTGGTAGGTCCCTCTAGGTCCCTTACCTTGAATGGGAAGGAAACGGTTATGAGTACGGATAGGTGTCCGTGTCGTCTTGTTCATGTCCACCACGATTGTAATCTTCACGGTAGTCATGCCAGCCCGGTGGCGGTCCTCTTGCTACTTTATTGTAGTGAGAGTTCCTTGATTGACCACGGGGTGCTGCCCTGCCATTATTCTTACCACCCCTACCTCTACTTACAGGAAATTGTACCTGACGGGGGTTTTGGAAGGACTGGGATCTATTTCTGGCATGACTACCGTGAAGATTACAATCGTGGTGGACATGAACCACAAATGCTTGTTTCTAAGCAGTTTTTTTTATAAACTACGCAGGATCAAAGCAGTGAGGAGCTTCTGGCAATAGCTGTCTTCTGTGCCTTCTTATCAGTGACCAGGATGTGAGGAAGGAAGGGGAGAGATGTCCCAGGACCTGAAAAATAAAAAGAGAAAGCCAATACTCTGTATCTTTTGTTGTACTAATTCAATTAAAGCTGTAAACCATGGAAGACCATACAGGAAAGAAAGGAGTTGGTTGGCTGTAGGGGGTGACAAGTCCCATGGGGACACTTGGTTATCTCCGTGTCCCTACCATGGGACTGTACAACCCAACAAATAACCACTCTGATTCCACTCCCACCATCATGATAGTAAAGAAAACCATGAAACAAGTGTGAAATATTATGGCAGCGTCCCCTTTATTTGGGTTTTAAAACAAATATGATAACCTTTAAACTTCGTTGTACCATACCTTTAACATTAAACACACAGACCAATATCACCATTGAAACTTTTTTTTTAAATTAAAGCGTTTTTTATTGAAACAAGCTCACATAGAAAGTACACAAACTTTTCAAAGTACGGTCTTGTGTTATAGAATTACATTTCTTACTGGTTGAGCATTACTTACTCACCAACCCTTTCCACTCCGTTTCCTGCCATCAGTGCTTTTACTATGATTTTCCCCTCCCATGGTGCCTCCCCCCCATTCCACATTACTCTGCCATTGCCTTTAACTGAGGAGTCTGTCTATTATAAGGTCTACTGGTTCCAAGCCAGCTGTATTTAGCCAAGGGGACCATACCAGATCAAGTTTTGCCGGGCGTCCCCTGTGTTGGAAAATGTACCGTATTTATCGGCGTATAACACGCGCCGGCGTATAACATGCACCCCAAGTTTAGGAGGGAATTTTAAGGAAAAAAACTTTTAGGAGGGAAGTTTAAGGAAAAAAAAACTTACATTTAAATGCCCATCAATGCAGCCTCATCAGTGTTCATCTACAGCCTTTCCCCAGTGTCCAGTGCAGCCTTGTCAGTGCAGCTTTGCCCCAGTGCAGCCTTGTCAGTGCAGCTTTGCCCCAGTGCAGCCTTGTCCCCAGTGCAGCCTTGTCCCCAGAGCAGCCTTGTCCCCAGAGCAGCCTTGTCCCCAGAGCAGCCTTGTCCCCAGAGCAGCCTTGTCCCCAGAGCAGCCTTGTCCCCAGCGCAGCCTTGTCCCCAGCGCAGCCTTGCCCCCAGTGCAGCCTTGCCCCCAGTGCAGCCTTGCCCCAGTGCAGCCTTGTCGCCGCCGACATACAAACGTTTAGTTTGTATTTTTAAACATGGCGCCGCGGAGTTCGGAGGGACTCGGCAGCGCTCGTTCAGCTGAACGAGCGCCGCCGAGGACACAGTGACTGGGCGGAGCCGAGATACACATAGCCGAGGGTTCTCGGCTATTCTCGGCGCCGTTCACAGTCACGCCCAGTCCCTATGATGGACATAACACAGATCCAATGGCGGGACTGGGCGTGACTGTGAACGGTGCCGAGAAAAGCCGAGAACCCTCGGCTATGTGTATCTCGGCTCCGCCCAGTCACTGTGTCCTTGGCGGCGCTCGTTCAGCTGAACGAGCACTGCCGAGCCCCTCCGAACTCCGCGGCGCCATGTTTAAAAATACAACCTATGTGAATGTCGGCGGCGATCGCTCCGACAGATCACAAAATAGCGGGAATCGGCGTATAACACGCACCCACGATTTTCCCCTTATTTTAAGGGGAAAAAAGTGCGTGTTATACGCCGATAAATACGGTATTTTTCTAAAACGTAGTGTTACCCCCATTTGGGTCACCCATTCATTTAGTGTGGGAGGCTCTGTTGCCTTCCAGTGCCTGAGAATCAGTTTGCGGACTTGGAATAGAGCCCTCGTAATGGCCTGCTTGGGGTTTTCTTCTGCGATGTGTTCATCCAATATATTTAACGTGTGATGTAAGAGGGTGTGACGAGTAGGGATGAGCCGAACACCCCCAGGTTCGGTTCGCAACAGAACATTCGAACAGACCAAAAGTTCACGCGAACTTTCGAACCCCGTTAAAGTCTATGGGACTCGAACGTGAGAAATCAAAAGTGCAAATTTTAAAGGCTAATATGCAAGTTATTGTCCTTAATAGGGTTTGGGGACCCGGGTCCTGCCCCAGGGTACATGTATCAATGCAAAAAAAAGTTTAAAAAACGGCCGTTTTTTTGGGAGCAGTGATTTTAATGATGCTTAAAGTGAAAAAATAAAAGTGAAATATTCCTTTAAATATCGTGCCTCGGGGGTGTCTATAGTATGCTTGTAAAGTGCACGTGTTTCCTGTGTTTAGAACAGTCCCTGCTCAAAATGACATTTCTAAAGGAAAAAAGTAATTTAAAACTGCTTGCGGCTTTAATGTCGTGTCTGGTCCTGGCAATATGGATGAAAATGATTGAGAACCCCCCCCAGCCCATTACCAGCCCCTTTGGGTCTTGTATGGATATTAAGGGGAACCCCGCACCCAAATTAAAAAAGGAAAGGCGTGGGGCCCCCAGGCCCTATATACTCTGAACAGCAGTATACAGGCGGTGCAAACAAGACAGGGAATGTAGCTTTCTTCTTAAGTAGAATCTGTTTGTAATTTTGAACTGGTACATTTTTTACGTGTAGTTCCAGACAAAAAATCTATTTTTAAGCTTTTTGGAAAACATATGGAAGGATTATCACCCCTGTAACATTTGTTTTGCTCTCTGTGCACCTGTTCAGAAGATTACACCTCACTTTCTGTCCCAATGACAATTGGATTTTGAAAATTTGGGGGTTTTAGTGAAACAAGGAACTCTTACAGGAGAGAATTTCCCTTCTTAGGGGTAGATTTCATCTCACTTCCTGTTGTCTCCTTCCGTTTGCAAGTAGGAGTTGTTTGTAAGTTGGATGTTTGAAAGTAGGGGCCTGCCCTATATACTCTGCAGAAATTTGGGCCTTAGGTGTTGGTGTTGCCACAACACTGTAAGCCCTCACAGTTACTCTTGGTAGGTGCAGGAACGGGCCCTGCTGTGAAATATTATACCAAGAATAGTAATTACATGCCCCTGTTGAACAGGGTCAGAAAAATTGGGCCTTTGGTGGTGGACGGTGTGGTGGTGTTGCCACAACACTGTAATGCCTCACAGTTACACTTGGTTGGTGCAGGAACGGGCCCTGCTGTGAAATATTAGATCAAGAATTGTAATTACATGCCCCTGTTAAACAGGGGCTGAAAAATTGGGCCTAAGGCACTTGTGCTGGTGCCACAACACTGCAACCCCTCACAGATACTCTGGTTTGAGCACAGGAATGAGCCCTGCTGCAAAGAATTGCAACCAAAATTGTAATTACACGCCCCTGTTAAAAAGGGGCAGAAAAATTGGGCCTTAGCCACTGGTGGCGGTGCACAGAACAAAAAATGTTCTTACAAGCTATCAGCATGAACCTTGAGGAAGAAAAGGATAGTCCCTCAGCATCAGCATAGGCAGTCTTGAAGGGATCTCACATTAAAAAAAAAATTATTCGGTTACGTCAACATCAGGTGCTTGGTAGCTGGTGATCCAAGACTGATTCACTTTTATGAAGGTCAGCCGATCTACCAATTCAGTGGACAGGCACACCCTGTGATTGGTTACAAAGCCACCAGCAGCACTGAATGTGCATTCAGAAAGAACGCTAGATGCAGGACAGGCCAGTAGCTCAATTGCATACTGGGCAAGCTCTGGCCAGTGATCCATCTTCAAGTCCCAGTAACCCAGTGGATTTTTGGTTGGAAAGGTCTCCAAGTCTGATCTTGCCCCTAGGTATTCCTGCACCATGTAAATCAGACGCTGGCAATGGTTGCTGGAACCTATCAGACCTTGGGGCTGCAGACTAAAGAACTGTCTGATCGGTCAGACGGTCACCTTCTCCACCGCTCCTTCTGTGACTGACCGAAGCCTCAACAGCATGTTGCCCAGGAGGACCAGGAAATTGTAACCTCCCAGGCTCTGGAAACACGTTGCACAAACCTTTCTGCAAGGCCTCCCAAAGAGGTTTCATCCTCTGCTCCCTCTGCGATGGCAAGATAAGGTCCACAACCTTACCCTTGTAGCGTGGAACAAGGATTGTTGACAGCCAGTAATGATCCCTCTCCTTGATACCACGAATACGAGGATCCTTTCGCAGGATTTGCAGGATCAGGAAGGCCATGCTGCGTAGGTTTGCTGAGGCATTCGGTCCGGAGTCCTCTGGGTCACTAAGTATGAAATGATCCCCAGCCACCTCCTCCCAGTCACGTACAAGTCCATGGGTTTCTTGGGACTGTAAATGATCCCTTGAAGACTGCTGCTGATGCTGAGTGCTAGGCTCCACCTCCATGCTGACACAATCCTCATCCTTCTTGTCCTCTTCCTGTGTGATCGGCGGGCATGCAGGAACACTGTCTGGATAAAGGGGGCCTTGAGAGGTAAGGAAGCCCTCTTCTTCCTGCCTCTGTTCTGCCTCAAGTGCCCTGTCTATTATTCCACACAGCGTTTCCTCCAACAGGTGGAAAAGAGGGACAGTGTCACTGATGCATGCACTGTCACTGCTCACCATCCTCGTGGCCTCCTCAAATGGTGACAGGACAGTACATGCATCCCTGATCATGGCCCACTGGCGTGGGCAAAAAAAAACAAGCTCCCCTGACCATGTCATGGTGCCATAGTCGCACAGGTAGTCATTGATGGCCGTCTGCTGCGTGTGCAGCCGCTGCAGCATGGCCAACGTTGAGTTCCACCTGGTGGGCATGTCACAGATTATGCGGTTCTTGGGCAGGTTAAATTCCTTTTGGAGATCAGGCAACCGAGCACTGGCATTATATGACCGGAAGAAAATGCACACAGACTTTCTTGGTCTCCCTCAGGACATCCTGTAAGCCTGGTACCTGCCCAAGATCCCGCTACACCACCAAGTTAAGGACGTGAGCCAAACAGGGCACCTGGGTCTGTTGTCCCTGACGGAGGGCGGAGAGGAGGATGGTGCCATTGTCACAAATCACCATTCCTGGCTTAAGCTGGTGTGGCGTCAACCACCTCTGAGCCTGCCCCTGCAGAGCTGACAGAATCTCTGCCCCAGTGTGGCTCCTGTCCCCCAAGAATACCAGCTCAAGCACCACATGGCATCTTTTTGCCTGCGTGCTTGCGTAGTCCCTTGAACGCCTACTGAGCACCGCTGGTTCCGAGGACAAATCAGCACAGGAAGAGGCCATGGAGTAAGAAGAAGAGGAGGGGGTGGAGGAGAGAGGTGTGGCAGAATCCCCACTAGTAGAATTTTGGAGGCATGGTGGCAGAACAACCTCCAACGCTACTGCACCCTGTCCTGCATCCTTCTCAGCTGCCAGCAGAGTCACCCAGTGCACGGTGAAAGATAGGTAACGTCCCTGTCCATGCCTGCTGGACCATGAGTCAGCGGTAATATGCACCTTACCGCTGACCGCCCTGTCCAGCGAGGCATGGACATTGCCTTCCACATGGCGGTAGAGAGCCGGAATCGCCTTCCGTGAAAAAAAAGTGGCATTTGGGAACCTGCCACTGAGGTACCGCATATTCCACAAACTCACGGAAGGGGGCAGACTCTATCGACTGAAAAGGCAGCAGTTGAAGTGCTAGCAATTTAGCTAAGCTAGCATTAAACTGCTGGGCATGTGGATGGTTGGGAGCGAACTTCTTCTGCCGGTGGAGCAACTGGGGTAGGGAAATCTGCCTGCTAGATTCGGACGTTGGTGTACCGATAGCAGATTGCCCGCAAGTACTTGGCAGTGGCACACCTAATTCTACACCTTCATTCCTCTCAGTGCAGGTTTCTGAGAGGACTGAAGGTATAGTGGGTTTGGAGATCCAAGCTGATGAGGAGGAGCAAAGAGAGGTCCACCTTGTTCTTTCGTGTGGGTCTTTTAGGTAGCGTTGCCAACAGGCTGCATGGCAGCTCGACATTTGTCTGATTAAGCATGTGGTGCCCAAGCGCTTGTTGTCTAGTTCACGCTTGATACGCTTCAGACATATGTTCCAAATAGCAACGGTGCAATCTGCTGTACACATCTCAAAAAAGGCCCACACCAAAGAACTTTTGGAATAATGCGCGGAGTCACCAGCGCCCTGCACTTTGCAGAGTTCTGTGGTGTGATGCAGTCGGTTGGCTGCCCTTAAGCTGGCCCCTGGAGGGCATCCTTCCTCATTGGAGATGTGCCTCCTCTTCCTCCTCCTCCGCCTCCTCCTCCTCTTCTATCAGGCACCCATGTAGAGACAGTGAGCTCATCATCCCCTCCCTCCTCGTCACTGGAGCAAACCTGACAGTATGCTGCATCTGGGGGAACATGACTGCCAGCTTGTTGTCCTTCTTGGGCACCCCCTCTCTCTGGGCTCACGTTACTGCCTTCCTCAAGCTGGGTACCATAATCAGAGCCTTCAAAACGCTGCGCATCCTCCTGCAGCATGTACCCAACACTGTGGTCGAACAGTTTGGCGGACTCCTCCGGTGGGTCTAGGGAAGGAGTAACTGATGATGACCTTGAGTCCAAGGAATAGGCCACTTTGGCACCTGCATTGGCAGCCAAGGTAGCCTGGGTGACAGAGGATGAGGAGGATGAGGATGGCTTGGTCACCCACTCTACCAACTCTTCGGCATGTGGTGGCTCAACATGGCCAGCTGCCGAGAAAAAGGACAAGCGTGCCCCGCGGCCACGTGCTGATGAGGATGCACCGTGTCCACGACCAGCATTGTTGCCTCTAGACACAGAGCCTGCTTGCCCTCTTTTATTGGCCTGTGACTGTTTGCCTCTCCTTGTTGGCCTTCCAGACATAGTCTTTGATGTATTGGAATAGGTACACAAGGAATGGCCTGTAGTGAGATGTAGCTGCACAAAGCTGGGATGTATATATATACTGATTATACTGCAACTATCTGAATCGCCTGCCTGCCTGCCTGTAGTATTATTAGGAAGAAATCAACAGGAATTGTCTGCAGTGAGCTTTAGCTGCACACTTTGCCCAATATACAGTACACTAATATACTGCACCTAGCTGAATCAACTGCCTGCCTGTGGTATTATTAGGAAGAGAACACCGGCACTTGTCTGCAGTTAGCTTTAGTTGCACACTGTGCACAGGATACAGTACACTGACTGGAAATACTGCAGCTGCCTGCCTGAGGTATTATTAAGAAGAGAACACCAGCAATTGTCTGCAGTTAGCTTTAGTTGCACGCTGTGCACAGGATGCAGTACACTGACTGAAAATACTGCAGCTGCCTGCCTGTGGTATTATTAGGAAGAGAACACCCAAATTTTCTGCAGTTAGCTTTAGTTGCACACTGTGCACAGGATACAGTACACTGACTGGAAATACTGCAGCTGCCTGCCTGTGGTATTATTAGGAAGAGAACACCAGCAACTTTCTGCAGTCAGCTTTAGTTGCACACTGTGCACAGCATACAGTACACTAACTGTAAATACAGCAGCTGCCTGCCTGTGGTACTAATAGGATCAGAAGAACACCAGCATTTGTCTTCAGGTAGCTTTAGGGGCACACTGCGCAGAGGACACAGTACACTAACTGTAAATACTGCAGCTGCCTGCCTGTGGTATTAATAGGATCAGAACACCAGAAATTGTCTTCAGGTAGCAGCAATTGTCTTCAGGTAGCTTTAGGTGCACACTGTGCAGAGGACACAGTACACTAACTGTAAATACAGCAGCTGCCTGCGGTACTAATCGGATCAGAAGAACTCCAGCAATTGTCTTCAGGTAGCTTTAGGGGCACACTGTGCAGAGGACACAGTACACTAACTGTAAATACTGCAGCTGCCTGCCTGTGGTACTAATAGAATCAGAACCAGCTGAAAAGGTAGCAGTTGGAGTGTTAGCAATTTAGCCAAACTAGCATTCAGCCACTGAGCATGTGGATGGCTGGGACTGAATTTCTTTCGCCGATTTAGCAACTGGGGTAGGGTAATTTGCCTGCTACAATCGGATGTAGGTGTACCGCTAAACAGAATGCCCAGAAGTGCTTGGGACACCTTCATTCACCTTCAACACAGCCAGCTGCCGAAAAAAAGGACAAGCGTGCCCCACGGCCACGTGCTGAGGATGCACCGTGTCCATGACCAGCACTGTTGGCTCTAGGCACAGAGCCTGCTTTCCCTCTTTTAGTGGCATGTGAGCGTTTGCCTCTCCTTGGTGGCCTTCCAGACATACTGTACAATTAGATTAGCAAAAAAAAGCCTGAAGGTTACTAAAAACAGTACCCCAGGAATGGCCTACAGTCAGGTAAAAGGCTTGGCTGGACTGCAAAGCAGTTTATATATATTTTATGAACTGCAGCTCTGAGTCACCTGCTTGCCTGCCTGAAAGTGTCTTTGAACATGCACTCCAGGAATGGCCTACAGTCAGGTATAGGCTTGGCTAGACATATATACATATATATATATATATATATACACACACACACACACACACACGCCTGTATATATATATATATATATTAAATGCACTGCAGCTAGCTGAATCAACTGCCTGCCTGAAGTATATTAGAAAAAGTACACCAGGAACGGTCTGCAGTGAGATGAAGCTAAACTGTATACAGTGTGTATATATATATATATATATATATATATATATATATACATATACACACACATACATACTATATATATATATATATATATATATATATATATATATATATATATATATATATATATTAGACTGACATATATATATATATATATTTATGAAATACACTGCAGCTAACTGAATAGCCTGCCTGCTCAAACTAAATTAAATGACACTCTCTCTGTCTCTCTCTGTCTCTCTCTTAACAACGCCCCCAACACACTACACACAGCCAACGTGCAGGTGGCCTTATATAGTGTGGGCCATGGACTTAACCCCCTGAGCCATAATTGGCCAAAGGCACCTTGCCTTTGGCCAATTATGGGTCTCTTCGCTGACGGCACTGTGATTGGCCAAAGCATGCCGGTCATAGTGCATGCTTGGCCAATCATCAGCCAGCAATGTACTGCGATGACGCAGTGCATTATGGGCCATGACGCGCCGCTCGAATTTGGCGCAAACGGCCCATAATGTTCGATTTTCGTCGAACAATTGAACAGCCGATGTTTAAGTTGAACTCATGCTGGATCAGATGCAGTCATGTCTTTCTTATATAGAATACCCCTACAGATCATAAAATTGCTTAGTTGGTGGACTCTCAACCCTTTTACTATTTGCTGTTTGCACTTTCAACTATTTACATACTGCTATAAGTATACAGAATTTGTTCATAAATTGTGGTTACACAGTGTGGTTTGTTTCTAGGGAAAATTAGATTGGTGGTTTGTCCTTCTTCAGTAATTGGAGCCTCCTTTTATTTGCAATACTAAGGTTACATTATAACATCCAGACCACACGTACCATGTTAGCAGAAGCACTATGTTACAAAAGACAGAATTATATAATGTTAGCAAAATTGCATAATATTGTCATGTTGCCAGCAGTGATGTGCTTCTACTTTTGTTCACTTTTAGTTAAAGTGGTTGTAAACCTCAGACGTGAAATATGAACAAAGCATATCCCTCTATAGTGTGTACTTTTCTAAATTAAGTGCGCTAATTTAGAGATTTCTCTCTGCTGCTCATTCCTCTGCTATCTGCAAGTTTTCCCGACACCAAGATTTATAGGTATTTTTTGCAAGGCTGAACCCCAATGTAAGCAGGGTCCCTTATCATTCTGCACCAGACCTCTGTAATACTGTTTCCTCTTTACAATTTTTTTGTTCCACTGGCTACCATTGTGCCCCCGGAGTGAGGGTTGTCAGGTACTGTGTATCATGGACTCCCGTAGGAGTGCCCATGGTACTTGGTGAGCATTTCTGGGGTGGAGATAGGGGAAGGAGGAGTTTGACACCCCCCCCGCTGGGCCCCTTCTTTTCTCCCCACTGTGCAAACCTTGTTCCTCTATTGCAGGGACAAGTGCGATGTGGAGGAACCCGCTCTACCTCCAGTGTCCCCAGCCCCTCCATTGCCTAGGTCATGTCTGGTCCAAGGCATATTGCCCACTGCTCATCCCAGTAACCAAGGTGTGGTGGACACAACCTTTTTGGGAACTCCCCCTGCCATCAGGCTCTGCTCAAGCTTGAATGGCAGTCAGATGGGATGCCATGCGTGGATGGGGATCTAGCCACTCCGTGCATGCGTGGTCCTCTAACTATAATCCGTATCCTGCCGTGAGGTCCCACGTCGGTGGGATGGAGAGGGGTATATAGGAGCCCGGATGCCAGTGACCATTTTGCCGGAGCCCAAAGGAGCCTATTCACCCGTGGTGCCAGGTACCCAAGGGGCGCCTCCCCTCCCAGCCTGCGGCACAACCCCCGAGCCCACACCATCTCTGTGGCCATGCACTGTGCAGGGGGGGGTCGGACCAACAGGTCTCTACCTGATCCATCACTCCTCACAGGCACATGACCACAGCCGAGGCCAATTGGCCAGTTTCATGATGTCCTCGGGGCACAGAGTACTGTGCCCCAAGGCCTCCCACCCTGCAATCCCGGCGAATCAGCTTCCACCTTCCTATTCCCGCCAATCAGGACAGGAAGACAAGAAAGAAAGAAAAGGTGCGATTGGCTGAGTCTTAAACAGTGTTCAGTTAGACACATTCAATGTACACGCATTTAGCATACAACCCCGATTTCATCTTTAAAACGTATGCCTTTTTATAAATGCCAGTAGGAAAACAACTTATTAAGTTGAATTTATGACTATTACAATAATATTCAAGTTTATACTTGCTGTCTCAACTACTTTCCCCTGCCTTATGGTGGATTCTAAAATGTAGTGGACTGGCCTGAATATTCATGTGGTCTCCAATCCCTGGGTGGGACAGAATGCCCAGTAGGTGGCTGAGTGGTACATAAATAGTCTGGGGCCTTGAACAGCATGACTCTTGTCCAGGAAGAGAAGACACCAGCCTGAAGAGCTGCTGCCCTTCGGGGTTGTTTAGCTGAAGTCCACAGGAGTTCATTGAGGTTCCAGCTCAGGGAGAGAAGTTGGGGCCAAGCTGAAGGGGGTTCACTGAGGATCTGGCCTAGGAGCTCACAGGAGAAGTGTCTGGCTGGTATTGGACAGAGGCAAGCACACAGGACATTGTGAGTACAGGCCGGAGAGAGAAATCCTAGTGAATGTTGCTGCTTAACCCTTTTGAGCGCCCATTTCAGAGTTGCTGATTTGGTGCTGTTCCTAAGTATGGAGTCCCTGAATTGTTTGTTCCCTTATTGTCAGTCAAGAGGGGAATTATCCTGAAGAGTCAAGATAGAGAGTGTCCTCTACTATTTTGTGTGCTAAAATTTTGAGTATCCTACAGCTCACCCTGCTCCCTATCCAAGTTCAATGAACATTAAATTAAAAAAAATTCCTTGTCTGGTCCTTTGAGTCGTAAGACTGTTGGAGCTGCTGTGTGCCTGGTTGTTCTATACTCATTTGGGAAGAGAACCTGGGACTAATCCATGAGGCCCGTCAGGGGTCTGCAGTACATGTGGGGGCTTGTCCAAGATTCCCCTTGGGTGTAAGCAGCTGTTGAAATTTGTGACTGCCAGATAAACTGGAGCAGATGAAGCTGTAGGCAGTGGCATGTGCATATCAGTGCAAGGAGAGGCGATTGCTGACAGCTGTGATGGTGTAAAGTGCCTACAGTGAATGCAATTGTCAGTCACATAAGCATTTCTATATGGGAAGTAAACATTTAAGCTGTGGTGCAGGAAAAGCGACTCTGGCAAGCACTGAGGATCCTAATATACATCCTTTAATGCTAATTAAAAGGGCTGCTAATTCATATATCCTGTTGGGCAGAGGAGTTAAGGATGAACTACCCCAATTCTCCAGAATGCAGTGAAATGTGCAAACGAGGGTAGCCCTTGGATTTGGGTATGAAAATCCATATGTACCCCCAGCAGTAATGGAGGAGGTGGAAGCTCTCAGAGAAAGCTGGTGTAATGATGAGATCTGGGAGTTCCTCCTTGTGCCTAAACCCCTAAACCCCATTGTTATTCAGGAGCAACAAAATTCTGGGACAAGTTCCTTAGCATCAAGAAAAGTTGGAGCTGGGGAAGGTTTATCTATAAGGACTGTGTAGTCATTAAGAAGGCTGGGTGGAGGGACAAGGAATGGTCCGTTAATATCTGGGGACTGGATGGGAGAATGGCCCAGGTCATCGATCCTGCTTTTTACTGGCAGGCTGTGCGCCAGCCTACCCACTCCTGTTACATGGCCTACACCTGTGTATCTCTCTGGATCTCTAACCCTTGTTACTGTGTTTGTTTGTTTTTTTTGGGGGGGGGGCTTTTTTCCAAGAATTGCCTGCTTATATGTTAAGAGATCCCATGTTGATCGTAGAACTTCAGTTGCCCATCAACCGGGCAACTGAAGTGTCGCAAGAAAAGGAAGCAATTTTGTTAACAAGTTAGCCGGAGGGGATCCTCTGTAAATTATCCAGAGTGTTGAAGAGGATTTATGCTTTTGCAGTGTTCCTGTGTTCAGAACAAGAGCAATTGTCTTCAGGTAGCTTTAGGTGCACACTACAGTTAGTGTACTGTGTCCTCTGCGCAAATACTGCAGCTGCCTGCCTGTGGTATTAATAGGATCAGAACACCAGCAATTGTCTTCAGGTAGCTTTAGGTGCACACTGTGCAGAGGACACAGTACACTAACTGTAAATACTGCAGCTGCCTGCCTGTGGTACTAATAGGATCAGAACAACAGCAAATGTCTTCAGGTAGCTTTAGGTGCACACTGTGCAGAGGACACAGTACACTAACTGTAAATACTGTAGCTGCCTGAACAGGTATTAATAGGATCAGAACAAGAACAATTGTCCTCAGGTAGCTTTAGGTGCACACTGAGCAGAGGACACAGTACACTAACTGTAAATACTGCAGCTGCCTGCCTGTAGTATTAATAGGATCAGAACACCAGAAAATGTCTTCAGGTAGCAGCAATTGTCTTCAGGTAGCTTTAGGTGCACACTGTGCATAGGACACAGTAAACTAATTGTAAATACTGCAGCTGCCTGCCTGTGGTGTTAATAGGATCAGAACACCAGAACTTTTCTTCAAGTAGCAGTAATTGTCTTCAGGTAGCTTTAGGTTCACTCTGTGCAGAGGACACAGTACACTAATTGTAAATACAGCAACTGCCTGCCTGTGGTACTAATAGGATCAGAAGAACTCCAGCAATTGTCTTCAGGTATCTTTAGGGGCACACTGTGCAGAGGACACAGTACACTAATTGTAAATACTGCAGCTGCCTGCCTGTGGTATTAATAGGATCAGAACACCAGAATTTGTCTTCAAGTAGCAGTAATTGTCTTCAGGTAGCTTTAGGTTCACTCTGTGCAGAGGACACAGTACACTAATTGTAAATACAGCAACTGCCTGCCTGTGGTACTAATAGGATCAGAAGAACTCCAGCAATTGTCTTCAGGTATCTTTAGGGGCACACCGTGCAGAGGACACAGTACACTAATTGTAAATACTGCAGCTGCTTGCCTGTGGTATTAATAGGATCAGAACACCAGAACTTGTCTTCAAGTAGCAGTAATTGTCTTCAGGTAGCTTTAGGTTCACTCTGTGCAGAGGACACAGTACATTAATTGTAAATACACTAACTGCCTGCCTGTGGTACTAATAGGATCAGAAGAACTCCAGCAATTGTCTTCAGGTATCTTTAGGGGCACACTGTGCAGAGGACACAGTACACTAATTGTAAATACTGCAGCTGCCTGCCTGTGGTATTAATAGGATCAGAACACCAGAACTTGTCTTCAGGTAGCAGTAATTGTCTTCAGGTAGCTTTAGGTGCACACTGTGCAGAGGACACAGTACACTATCTGTAAATACTGCAGCTGCCTGCCTGTGGTACTAATAGGATCAGAAGAACAGTATCAATTTTCTTCAGGTAGCTTTAAATGCACACTGTGCAAAGGACACAGTATATTAACTGCAAATACTGTAAATACACCTGCCTGTCAGTAGGAAGAGAATAACGGGAACGGATCTAGTTAAACTAAATACAGTGTGTATATATATATATATATATATATATATATATATATATACATATATATATATATATATCTATATATATACATATACACATACATATACATATACACACACAAACATACACATACACACACACACACACACACACACACACACACAGGATGAAAAATTGTAATTACACGCCCCCTTTAAACAGGGGCAGAAAAATTGGGCCTTAGCCACTGGTGGTGATGCCCAGAACCAAAAATGTTCTTAGAAGCTATCAACATTGAGGAGGAATAGGATAGTCACTCAGCATAACAGGAATGCCACTCAGTATCAGCATAGGCAGTCTTGAAGGGATCTCACATTCATAAAAAAATTAATCTGTTACATCAGCATCAGGTGCTTGATAGCTGGTGATCCAAGACTGATTTATTTTTATAAAGGTGAGCCGAGTCGGTGCACAGGCGCACTCTGTGATCGGTTACAAAGCCTTCAGCAGCACTGAATGTGCATTCAGAAAGAACCCTGGATGCAGGACAGACCAGTAGCTCAATTGCATACTGTGCAAGCTCTGGCCAGTGATCCATCCTCAAGACCCAGTAACCCAGTGGATTTTTGGTTGGAAAGGTCTCCAAGTCTGATCTTGCCCCTAGGTATTCCTGCACCATTTACAACAGATGCTGGCGATGGGTGCTGGAACCGATCAGACCTTGGGGCTGTGGACTAAAAAAATTGTCTGAACGCAGAACTCCTTCTGTGACTGACCGAAACCTCAGCAACACGTTGTCCAGGAGTACCATGAAATTGTAACCTCCCAGGCTCTTGAAATGCATTGCACAAACCTTTCTGCAAGGCCTCCCGAAGAGGTTCCAATCTCTGCTCCCTCTGCAACGGCTGGATAAGTTCCGCCACCTTATCCTTGTAACATGGATCAAGAAGGGTTGCCAGCCAGTACTGATCCCTCTTCTTGATACCACAAATCCAAGGGTCCTTTTGCACACTTTACAGGATCAGGGAGGTCATGCAGCGTAGGTTTGCTGAGGCATTCGGTCCGGAGTCCTCTGGGTCACTAAGGATGACCTGATCCGCAGCCACCTCCTGCCAGCCATGTACAAGTCCATGGGTTTCTGGAGACTGGAAATGATCCCTTGAAGACTGTTGCTGATGCTAAGTGCCAGGCTCCACCTTCATGCTGACACAATCCTCCTCCTCCTGTGTGATAGGCATGCCTGCAGGAATACTGTCTGGATAAAGGGGGCCTTGAGAGCTAAGGAAGTCCTCCTCTTCCTCACTCTGTTCTGCCTCATTTGACCTGTCCATTATTCCAGGCAGCGTGTGCTCCAACAGGTAGACAAGAGGGACAGTATCACTGATGCATGCACTGTCACTGCTCACCATCCTCGTGGCCTCCTCAAACGGTGACAGGACAGTGCATGCATCTTTGATCATGAGCGATTGGCGTGGCGAAAAAAAAACAAGCTCCTCTGACTCTGTCCTGGGGCCATACTTGCACAGGTAGTCATTGATGGCCCTCTGCTGTGTGTGAAGCTGCTGCAGCATTGCCAACGTTGAGTTCCACCTGGTGGGCATGTCACAGATGAGGCGATTCTTGGGCAGGTTGCATTCCTTTTGGAGGTCAGCCAGCTGAGCACTGGCATTATATGACCGGTGGAAATGCCCACAGACTTTCCTGGCCTGCCTCAGGAGATCCTGTAAGCCTGGGTACCTGCACAAGAACCGCTGCACCACCAAATGAAGGACGTGAGACAAACAGGGAACATGAGTGAAGTGTCCCTGTTGGAGGGCAAAGGAGGTTGGTGCAATTGTCGCAAACCACCATTCCTGGCTGAAGCTGGCATGGCGTCAATCACCTCTGAGCCTGCCCCTACAGAGCTGCCAGAATCTCTACCCAAGTGTGGCTCCTGTCCCCTAAGCAGACCAACTCAAGCACCGCATGGCATCTTTTTGCCCGAGTGCTTTTGTAGCCCCTAGAACGCCTACTGAGAACCGCTGGTTCCGAGGACAAATCTGCACAGGAAGAGGCCATAGAGGAAGAAGAAGAGGAGGGGGTGGAGGAGAGAGGTGTGGCAGAATCACCACTACCAGCATTTTGGAGGCGTGGTGGCTGAACAAACTCCAACAATACTGCACCCTGTCCTGCATCCTTCCCAGCTGCCAGCAGGGTTACCCAGTGCGCCGAGAAAGAAAGGTAACGTCCCTGTCCATGCCTGCTGGACCATGAGCCAGCGGTAAAATGCACCTTACCGCTGAGTGCCCTGTCCAACAAGGCCAAGACATTGCCTTCCACATGTCAGTAGAGAGCCAGAATGGCCTTCCGAGAAAAGAAATTGGCGTTTGGGAACCTGCCACTTAGGTACCGCACATTCCACAAATTCTCGAAAGGGGGTAGTGTCTACCAGCTGAAAAGGTAGCAGTTGGAGTGTTAGCAATTTAGCCAAACTAGCATTCAGCCACTGTGCATGTGGATGGCTGGGACTGAATTTCTTTCGCCGTTTTAGCACCTGGGGTAGGGTAATTTGCCTGCTACAATCGGATGTAGGTGTACCGCTAGCAGATTGCCCAGAAGTGCTTGGGACACCTTCATTCCCCTCAATACAGGTCTCTGAGAGGACTGAAGTTATAGTGGGGTTGGAGATCCCAGCTAATGAGGAGCAAGGAGAGGTCAACCTTGTTCTTTGGTGTGGGTCTTTTAAGTACTGTTACCAATGGACTGCATGGGAGTTCGACATATGTCTGGTCAAGCATGTGGTGCCCAAGCGGGTGATGTTTTGGCTTGATACGCTTGAGACATGTTGCAAATAGCAACGGTGCAATCTGCTGCACACGTCTCAAAAAAGGCCCACACCAAAAAACTTTTGGAAAAACGTGCAGAGTCAGCAGCGCCCTGCACATGCGGAGCTCTGCGGTGTGATGTAGTCGGTTGCCTGCCCTAAAGCTGGCCCTGGAGGGCATCATGCCCCATTGGAGATGTACCTCCTCCCCCTCCTCTCTTCTATCTGGCACCCACGCAGAGTTAGTGACCTCATCATCCCCTCCCTCCTCGCCACTGGAGCAAACCTGGCAGTATGCTGCAGCTGGGGGAACATGACTGCCAGTTTCTTGTCCTACTTGGGCACCCCCTCTCTCTGGGCTCACGTTACTGCCTTCATCCTCAACCTGGGTACCATCATCAGAGCCTTCAAAATGCTGTGCATCCTCCTGCAGCATGTACCCTACACTGTGGTCGAACAGTTCAGGGGACTCCTCAGGACATGATGGCGGGGCTAGGGAAGGCGTGACTGACGACATTGAGCCGATGGAAGAGGCCGCTTTGGCAGCTGCATTGGCAGACAAAGTACCCTGAGCCTGGATGACAGAGGATGAGGAGGATGAGGACGGCTTGGTCATCCACTCTACCAACTCTTCTGCATGTTGTGGCTCAACACAGCCAGCTGCCGAAAAAAAGGACAAGCGTGTCCCACGGCCACGTGCTGAGGATGCACCGTGTCCATGACCAGACACAGAGCCTGCTTGCCCTCTTTTAGTGGCATGTGAGCATTTGCCTCTCCTTGGTGGCCTTCCAGACATACTATACAATTAGATTAGCAAAAAAACGCCTGAAGTTTACTAAAAACAGTACCCCAGGAATGGGCCACAGTCAGGTAAAAGGCTTGGCTGGACTGCAATGCAGTGGATATATATTTTATGAACTGCAGCTCTGAGTCAACTGCCTGCCTGCCTGAAAGTGTCTTTGAACATGCACTCCAGGAATGGCCTACAGTCAGGTATAGGCTTGGCTAGACACACATACATATACATACATATATATATATATATATATATATATATATATATATATATATATATATATACACACACACATATACATACATAAACACACACACAAGCCTATATATATATATATATATATATATATATATTAAATGCACTGCAGCTAGCTGAATCAACTGCCTGCCTGAAGTATATTAGAAAATGTACACCAGGAACGGTCTGCAGTGAGATGAAGCTAAACTGTACACAGTGTGTGTATATATATATATATATATATATATATATATATATATATACACACACACACACACATACATACCTACACTAGACTGACTGTATATATATATGAAATACACTGCAGCTAACTGAATAGCCTGCCTGCTCAAACTAAATGAAATGACACTCTCTCTGCCTCTCTCTGTCGCTCTCTGTGTCTCTCTGTCTCTCTCTGTCTCTCTCTCTTAACAACACACTACACACGGCCAACGTGCAGGTGGCCTTATATAGTGTGGACCGTGGACTTAACCCCCTGAGCCATAATTGGCCAAAGCCTTTGTCCAATTATGGGTCTCTTCGCTGACGGCACTGTGATTGGCAAAAGCATGCCGGTCATAGTGCATGCTTGGCCAATCATCAGCCAGCAATGTACTGTGATGACGCAGTGCATTATGGGCCATGACGCTCGAATTTGGCGCAAACGGCCCATAATGTTCGATCTTCGTCGAACAATTGAACAGCCGATGTTCAAGTCGAACTCATGCTGGATCAAATGCAGTCATGTCTTTCTTATATAGAATACCCCTACAGATCATAAAATTGCTTAGTTGGTGGACTCTCAACCCTTTTACTATTTGCTGTTTGCACTTTCAACTATTTACATACTGCTATAAGTATACAGAATTTGTTCATAAATTGTGGTTACACGGTGTGGTTTGTTTCTAGTGAAAATTAGATTGGTGGTTTGTCCTTCTTCAGTAATTGGAGCCTCCTTTTATTTGCAATACTAAGGTTACATTATAACATCCAGACCACACATACCATGTTAGCAGAAGCACTATGTTACAAAAGACAGAATTATATAATGTTAGCAATATTGCATAATATTGTCATGTTGCCAGCAGTGATGTACTTTAACTTTTGTTCACTTATAGTTAAAGTGGTTGTAAACCTCAGACGTGAAATATGAACAAAGCATATCCCTCTATAGTGTGTACTTTTCTAAATTAAGAGCGCTAATTTAGAGATTTCTCTCTGCTGCTCATTCCTCTGCTATCTGCAAGTTTTCCCAACACCAAGATTTATAGGTATTTTTTGCAAGGCTGAACCCCAATGTAAGCAGGGTCCCTCATCATTTTGCACCAGACCTCTGTAATACTGTTTCCCCTTTACATTTTTTTGTTCCACTGGCTACCATTGTGCCCCCTGAGTGAGGGTTGTCAGGTACTGTGTATCATGGACCCCCGTAGGAGTGCCCATGGTACTTGGTGAGCATTTCTGGGGTGGAGATAGGGGAAGGAGGAGTTTGACACCCCCCCCCACTGGGCCCCTTCTTTTATCCCCACTGTGCAAACCTTGTTCCTCTATTGCAGGGACCAGTGCGATGTGGAGGAACCCGCTCTACCTCCAGTGTCCCCAGCCCCTCCATTGCCTAGGTCATGTCTGGTCCAAGGCATATTGCCCATTGCTCATCCCAGTAACCAAGGTGTGGTGGACACAACCTTTTTGGGAACTCCCCCTGCCATCAGGCTCTGCTCAAGCTTGAATGGCAGTCAGATGGGATGCCATGCGTGGACGGGGATCTAGCCACTCCGTGCATGCGTGGTCCTCTAACTATAATCCGTATCCTGCCGTAAGGTCACACGTCGGTGGGATGAAGAGGGGTATATAGGAGCCCGGATGCCAGTGACCATTTTGCCGGAGCCCAAAGGAGCCTATTCACCCATGGTGCCAGGTACCCAAGGGGCGCCTCCCCTCCCAGCCTGCGGCACAACCCCCGAGCCCACACCATCTCTGTGGCCATGCACTGTGCAGGGGGGGGTCGGACCAACAGGTCTCTACCTGATCCATCACTCCTCACAGGCACATGACCACAGCCGAGGCCAATTGGCCAGTTTCATGATGTCCTCGGGGCACAGAGTACTGTGCCCCAAGGCCTCCCACCCTGCAATCCCAGCGAATCAGCTTCCACCTTCCTATTCCCGCCAATCAGGACAGGAAGACAAGAAAGAAAGAAAAGGTGCAATTGGCTGAGTCTTAAACAGTGTTCAGTTAGACACATTCAATGTACACGCATTTAGCATACAACCCCGATTTCATCTTTAAAACGTATGCCTTTTTATAAATGCCAGTAGGAAAACAACTTATTAAGTTGAATTTATGACTATTACAATAATATTCAAGTTTATACTTGCTGTCTCAACTACTTTCCCCTGCCTTATGGTGGATTCTAAAATGTAGTGGACTGGCCTGAATATTCATGTGGTCTCCAATCCCTGGGGGGGACAGAATGCCCAGTAGGTGGCTGAGTGGTACATAAATAGTCTGGGGCCTTGAACAGCATGACTCTTGTCCAGGAAGAGAAGACACCAGCCTGAAGAGCTGCTGCCCTTCTGGGTTGTTTAGCTGAAGTCCACAGGAGTTCATTGAGGTTCCAGCTCAGGGAGAGAAGTTGGGGCCAAGCTGAAGGGGGTTCACTGAGGATCTGGCCTAGGAGCTCACAGGAGAAGTGTCTGGCTGGTATTGGACAGAGGCAAGCACACAGGACATTGTGAGTACAGGCCGGAGAGAGAAATCCTAGTGAATGTTGCTGCTTAACCCTTTTGAGCGCCCATTTCAGAGTTGCTGATTTGGTGCTGTTCCTAAGTATGGAGTCCCTGAATTGTTTGTTCCCTTATTGTCAGTCAAGAGGGGAATTATCCTGAAGAGTCAAGATAGAGAGTGTCCTCTACTATTTTGTGTGCTAAAATTTTGAGTATCCTACAGCTCACCCTGCTCCCTATCCAAGTTCAATGAACATTAAATTAAAAAAAAATTCCTTGTCTGGTCCTTTGAGTCGTAAGACTGTTGGAGCTGCTGTGTGCCTGGTTGTTCTATACTCATTTGGGAAGAGAACCTGGGACTAATCCATGAGGCCCGTCAGGGGTCTGCAGTACATGTGGGGGCTTGTCCAAGATTCCCCTTGGGTGTAAGCAGCTGTTGAAATTTGTGACTGCCAGATAAACTGGAGCAGATGAAGCTGTAGGCAGTGGCATGTGCATATCAGTGCAAGGAGAGGCGAATGCTGACAGCTGTGATGGTGTAAAGTGCCTACAGTGAATGCAATTGTCAGTCACATAAGCATTTCTATATGGGAAGTAAACATTTAAGCTGTGGTGCAGGAAAAGCGACTCTGGCAAGCACTGAGGATCCTAATATACATCCTTTAATGCTAATTAAAAGGGCTGCTAATTCATATATTCTGTTGGGCAGAGGAGTTAAGGATGAACTACCCCAATTCTCCAGAATGCAGTGAAATGTGCAAATGAGGGTAGCCCTTGGATTTGGGTATGAAAATCCATATGTACCCCCAGCAGTAATGGAGGAGGTGGAAGCTCTCAGAGAAAGCTGGTGTAATGATGAGATCTGGGAGTTCCTCCTTGTGCCTAAACCCCTAAACCCCATTGTTATTCAGGAGCAACAAAATTCTGGGACAAGTTCCTTAGCATCAAGAAAAGTTGGAGCTGGGGAAGGTTTATCTATAAGGACTGTGTGGTCATTAAGAAGGCTGGGTGGAGGGACAAGGAATGGTCCGTTAATATCTGGGGACTGGATGGGAGAATGGCCCAGGTCATCGATCCTGCTTTTTACTGGCAGGCTGTGCGCCAGCCTACCCACTCCTGTTACATGGCCTACACCTGTGTATCTCTCTGGATCTCTAACCCTTGTTACTGTGTTTTTTGTTTTTTTTTGGGGGGGGGGGCCTTTTTTCCAAGAATTGCCTGCTTATATGTTAAGAGATCCCATGTTGATCATAGAACTTCAGTTGCCCATCAACCGGGCAACTGAAGTGTCGCAAGAAAAGGAAGCAATTTTGTTAACAAGTTAGCTGGAGGGGATCCTCTGTAAATTATCCAGAGTGTTGAAGAGGATTTATGCTTTTGCAGTGTTCCTGTGTTCAGAACAAGAGCAGTTGTCTTCAGGTAGCTTTAGGTGCACACTACAGTTAGTGTACTGTGTCCTCTGCGCAAATACTGCAGCTGCCTGCCTGTGGTATTAAAAGGATCAGAACACCAGCAATTGTCTTCAGGTAGCTTTAGGTGCACACTGTGCAGAGGACACAGTACACTAGCTGTAAATACTGCAGCTGCCTGCCTGTGGTACTAATAGTATCAGAAGAACAGTATCCATTTTCTTCAGGTAGCTTTAAGTGCACACTGTGCAAAGGACACAGTACATTAACTGTAAATACTGTAAAAACACCTGCCTGTCAGTAGGAAGAGAATAACGGGAACGGATCTAGTTAAACTAAATACAATATATATATATATATATATATATACATATACATATACATACATATAAACACACACACACTCTAGGATGCATGCATATATATATATTTACACACACAATACACTGTAAGTGCAGCTAACTGACTCGCCTGCCTACTCTAACAAATCTAACTTAAATCAAATGACACTGTCTCTCTGTCTATCTCTCTCCGCTGCCTTAACACACTACACAAGGCCGCCACGGAGGCAGCCTTATATAATGTGGGGCGTGTACTAAACCCCCTGAGCCATAATTGGCCAAAGCCACGCTGGCTTTGGCCAATTACGGCTCTCTGTACAGACGACACTGTGATTGGCTAAGCATGCGGGTTATAGTGCATGCTTGGCCAATCATCAGCCAGCAATGCATTGCAATGCCACAGTGAATTATGGGCCGTGGCGCGCCACTCAAATTTGGCGCGAACGACCCATAGTGTTCACAGTTTGACAAACGGTCGAAAAGGCGATGTTTGAGTCGAACATGGGTTTGACTCGAACTTGAAGCTCATCCCTATTGTTGAGCCCAGGAATCAGCCCTGCTGTTAAATATTTGATCAAAAATTGTAATTACACGCCCCTGTTAAACAGGGGCAGAAAAATTGGGCCTTAGCCACTGGTGGTGATGCCCAGAACCAAAAATGTTCTTAGAAGCTATCAACATGAACATTGAGGAGGAATAGGATAGTCACTCAGTATCAGCATAGGCAGTCTTGAAGGGATCTCACATTCATAAAAAAATTAATCTGTTACATCAGCATCAGGTGGTTGGTAGCTGGTGATCCAAGACTGATTTAGTTTTATAAAAGTGAGCCGAGTCGGTACACAGGCGCACTCTGTGATCGGTTACAAAGCCGTCAGCAGCACAGAATGTGCATTCCGAAAGAACCCTGGATGCAGGACAGACCAGTAGCTCAATTGCATACTGTGCTATCTCTGGCCAGTGATCCATCCTCAAGACCCAGTAACCCAGTGGATTTTCGGTTGGAAAGGTCTCCAAGTCTGATCTTGCCCCTAGGTATTCCTGCACCATGTACAACAGATGCTGGCGATGGTTGCTGGAACCGATCAGACCTTGGGGCTGCGGACTAAAAAATTGTCTGAATGCAGAACTCCTTCTGTGACCGACCGAAGCCTCAGCAACACGTTGTCCAGGAGTACCAGGAAATTGTAACCTCCCAGGCTCTTGAAATGCATTGCACAAACCTTTCTGCAAGGCCTCCCGAAGAGGTTCCAATCTCTGCTCCCTCTGCAACGGCTGGATAAGTTCCGCCACCTTATCCTTGTAACATGGATCAAGAAGGGTTGCCAGCCAGTACTGATCCCTCTTCTTGATACCACAAATCCAAGGGTCCTTTTGCAGGCTTTACAGGATCAGAGAGGTCATGCAGCGTAGGTTTTCTGAGGCATTCGGTCTGGAGTCCTCTGGGTCACTAAGGACGACCTGATCCGCAGCCACCTCCTGCCAGCCACGTACAAGTCCATGGGTTTCTGGGGACTGGAAATGATCCCTTGAAGACTGTTGCTGATGCTAAATGCCAGGCTCCACCTCCATGCTGACACAATCCTCCTCCTCCTCCTCCTGTGTGATAGGCATGCCTGCAGGAATACTGTCTGGATAAAGGGGGCCTTGAGAGGTAAGGAAGTGCTCCTCTTCCTCCCTCTGTTCTGCCCAGTTTGCCCTGTCCATTATTCCATGCAGCGTGTGCTCCAACAGGTAGACAAGAGGAACAGTATCACTGATGCATGCACTGTCACTGCTTACCATCCTCGTGGCCTCCTCAAACGGAGACAGGACAGTGCATGCATCTTTGATCATGAGCGATTGGCATGGCGAAAAAAAACCAAGCTCCCCTGGCCCTGTCCTGGTGCCATACCCGCACAGGTAGTCATTGATGGCCCTCTGCTGTGTGTGAAGCCGCTGCAGCATTGCCAACGTTGAGTTCCATCTGGTGGGCATGTCACAGATGAGGCAGTTCTTGGGCAGGTTGCATTCCTTTTGGAGGTCAGCCAGCTGAGCACTGGCATTATATGACCGGCTGAAATGCCCACAGACTTTCCTGGTCTGCCTCAGGAGATCCTGTAAGCCTGGGTACCTGCACAAGAACAGCTGCACCACCAAATGAAGGACGTGAGACAAACAGGGAACATGAGTGAAGTGTCCCTGTCGGAGGGCAAAGGAGGTTGGTGCCATTGTCGCAAACCACCATTCCTGGCTGAAGCTGGCATGGCGTCAATCACCTCTGAGCCTGCCCCTACAGAGCTGCCAGAATCTCTACCCAAGTGTGGCTCCTGTCCCCTAAGCAGACCAACTCAAGCACCGCATGGCATCTTTTTGCCTGAGTGCTTTTGTAGCCCCTAGAATGCCTACTGAGAACCGCTGGTTCCGAGGACAAATCTGCACAGGAAGAGGCCATAGAGGAAGAAGAAGAGGAGGGGGTGGAGGAGAGAGGTGTGGCAGAATCACCACTACCAGCATTTTGGAGGCGTGGTGGCTGAACAAACTCCAACAATACTGCACCCTGTCCTGCATCCTTCCCAGCTGCCAGCAGGGTTACCCAGTGCGCCGAGAAAGAAAGGTAACATCCCTGTTCATGCCTGCTGGACCATGAGCCAGCGGTAAAATGCACCTTACAGCTGAGTGCCCTGTCCAACAAGGCCAAGACATTGCCATTCACATGTCAGTAGAGAGCCAGAATGGCCTTCCGAGAAAAGAAATTGGCGTTTGGGAACCTGCCACTTAGGTACCGCACATTCCACAAATTCTCGAAAGGGGGTAGTGTCTACCAGCTGAAAAGGTAGCAGTTGGAGTGTTAGCAATTTAGCCAAACTAGCATTCAGCCACTGTGCATGTGGATGGCTGGGACTGAATTTCTTTCGCCGTTTTAGCAACTGGGGTAGGGTAATTTGCCTGCTACAATCGGATGTAGGTGTACCGCTAGCAGATTGCCCAGAAGTGCTTGGGACACCTTCATTCCCCTCAATACAGGTCTCTGAGAGGACTGAAGTTATAGTGGGGTTGGAGATCCCAGCTAATGAGGAGCAAGGAGAGGTCCACCTTGTTCTTTGGTGTGGGTCTTTTAAGTACTGTTACCAATGGACTGCATGGGAGTTCGACATATGTCTGGTCAAGCATGTGGTGCCCAAGCGGGTGATGTTTTGGCTTGATACGCTTGAGACATGTTGCAAATAGCAACGGTGCAATCTGCTGCACACGTCTCAAAAAAGGCCCACACCAAAAAACTTTTGGAAAAACGTGCAGAGTCAGCAGCGCCCTGCATATGCGGAGCTCTGCGGTGTGATGTAGTCGGTTGCCTGCCCTAAAGCTGGCCCTGGAGGGCATCATGCCTCATTGGAGATGTACCTCCTCCCCCTCCTGTCTTCTATCTGGCACCCACGCAGAGTTAGTGACCTCATCATCCCCTCCCTCCTCGCCACTGGAGCAAACCTGGCAGTATGCTGCAGCTGGGGGAACATGACTGCCAGTTTCTTGTCCTTCTTGGGCACCCCCTCTCTCTGGGCTCACATTACTGCCTTCATCCTCAACCTGGGTACCATTATCAGAGCCTTCAAAATGCTGTGCATCCTCCTGCAGCATGTACCCTACACTGTGGTCGAACAGTTCAGGGGACTCCTCAGGACATGATGGCGGGGCTAGGGAAGGCGTGACTGACGACATTGAGCCGATGGAAGAGGCCACTTTGGCAGCTGCATTGGCAGACAAAGTACCCTGAGCCTGGGTGACAGAGGATGAGGAGGATGAGGACGGCTTGGTCATCCACTCTACCAACTCTTCTGCATGTTGTGGCTCAACACAGCCAGCTGCCGAAAAAAAAGGACAAGCGTGTCCCACGGCCACGTGCTGAGGATGCACCGTGTCCATGACCAGACACAGAGCCTGCTTGCCCTCTTTTAGTGGCATGTGAGCATTTGCCTCTTCTTGGTGGCCTTCCAGACATACTATACAATTAGATTAGCAAAAAAACGCCTGAAGTTTACTAAAAACAGTACCCCAGGAATGGCCTACAGTCAAGTAAAAGGCTTGGCTGGACTGCAATGCAGTGGATATATATTTTATGAACTGCAGCTCTGAGTCAACTGCCTGCCTGCCTGAAAGTGTCTTTGAACATGCACTCCAGCAATGGCCTACAGTCAGGTATAGGCTTGGCTAGACACACATACATATACATATATATATATATATATATATATATATATATATATATATATATATATATATATATACATATACACACACATATACACATATACATACATAAACACACACACAAGCCTATATATAGTGCAGTGAGATGAAGCTAAACTGTACACAGTGTGTATATATATATATATATATATATATACACACACACACACACACACATACATACATATACTAGACTGACTGTATATATATATGAAATACACTGCAGCTAGCTGAATAGCCTGCCTGCTCAAACTAAATGAAATGACACTCTCTCTGCCTCTCTCTGTCGCTCTCTGTGTCTCTCTGTCTCTCTCTCTTAACAATGCCACCAACACAACACACGGCCAACGTGCAGGTGGCCTTATATAGTGTGGGCCGTGGACTTAACCCCCTGAGCCATAATTGGCCAAAGCCTTTGGCCTTGCCTTTGGCCAATTATGGGTCTCTTCGCTGACGGCACTGTGATTGGCAAAAGCATGCCGGTCATAGTGCATGCTTGGCCAATCCTCAGCCAGCAATGTACTGTGATGATGCAGTGCATTATGGGCCATGACGCGCCGCTCGAATTTGGCGCAAACGGCCCATAATGTTCGATCTTCGTCGAACAATTGAACAGCCGATGTTCAAGTCGAACTCATGCTGGATCAAATGCAGTCATGTCTTTCTTATATAGAATACCCCTACAGATCATAAAATTGCTTTGTTGGTGGACTCTCAACCCTTTTACTATTTGCTGTTTGCACTTTCAACTATTTACATACTGCTATAAGTATACAGAATTTGTTCATAAATTGTGGTTACACGGTGTGGTTTGTTTCTAGTGAAAATTAGATTGGTGGTTTGTCCTTCTTCAGTAATTGGAGCCTCCTTTTATTTGCAATACTAAGGTTACATTATAACATCCAGACCACACATACCATGTTAGCAGAAGCACTATGTTACAAAAGACAGAATTATATAATGTTAGCAATATTGCATAATATTGTCATGTTGCCAGCAGTGATGTACTTTAACTTTTGTTCACTTATAGTTAAAGTGGTTGTAAACCTCAGACGTGAAATATGAACAAAGCATATCCCTCTATAGTGTGTACTTTTCTAAATTAAGAGCGCTAATTTAGAGATTTCTCTCTGCTGCTCATTCCTCTGCTATCTGCAAGTTTTCCCGACACCAAGATTTATAGGTATTTTTTGCAAGGCTGAACCCCAATGTAAGCAGAGTCCCTCATCATTTTGCACCAGACCTCTGTAATACTGTTTCCTCTTTACATTTTTTTGTTCCACTGGCTACCATTGTGCCCCCGGAGTGAGGGTTGTCAGGTACTGTGTATCATGGACCCCCGTAGGAGTGCCCATGGTACTTGGTGAGCATTTCTGGGGTGGAGATAGGGGAAGGAGGAGTTTGACACCCCCCCCCCACTGGGCCCCTTCTTTTATCCCCACTGTGCAAACCTTGTTCCTCTATTGCAGGGACCAGTGCGATGTGGAGGAACCCGCTCTACATCCAGTGTCCCCAGCCCCTCCATTACCTAGGTCATGTCTGGTCCAAGGCATATTGCCCACTGCTCATCCCAGTAACCAAGGTGTGGTGGACACAACCTTTTTGGGAACTCCCCCAGCCATCAGGCTCTGCTCAAGCTTGAATGGCAGTCAGATGGGATGCCATGCGTGGACGGGGATCTAGCCACTCCGTGCATGCGTGGTCCTCTAACTATAATCCGTATCCTGCCGTGAGGTCACACGTCGGTGGGATGGAGAGGGGTATATAGGAGCACGGATGCCAGTGACCATTTTGCCGGAGCCCAAAGGAGCCTATTCACCCATGGTGCCAGATCCCCAAGGGGCGCCTCCCCTCCCAGCCTGCGGCACCACCCCCGAGCCCACACCATCTCTGTGGTCAAGCACTGTGCAGGGGGGGGGTCGGACCAACAGGTCTCTACCTGGTCCATCACCCCTCACAGGCACATGACCACAGCCGAGGCCAATTGGCCAGTTTCATGATGTCCTCGGGGCACAGAGCACTGTGCCCCAAGGCTTCCCACCCTGTGATCCCAGCAAATCAGCTTCCACCTTCCTATTCCCGCCAATCAGGACAGGAAGACAAGAAAGAAAGAAAAGGTGCGATTGGCTGAGTCTTAAACAGTGTTCAGTTAGACACATTCAATGTACACGCATTTAGCATACAACCCCGATTTCATCTTTAAAACGTATGCCTTTTTATAAATGCCAGTAGGAAAACAACTTATTAAGTTGAATTTATGACTATTACAATAATATTCAAGTTTATACTTGCTGGCTCAACTACTTTCCCCTGCCTTATGGTGGATTCTAAAATGTAGTGGACTGGCCTGAATATTCATGTGGTCTCCAATCCCTGGGTGGGACAGAAAGCCCAGTAGGTGGCTGAGTGGTACATAAATAGTCTGGGGCCTTGAACAGCATGACTCTTGTCCAGGAAGAGAAGACACCAGCCTGAAGAGCTGCTGCCCTTCTGGGTTGTTTAGCTGAAGTCCACAGGAGTTCATTGAGGTTCCAGCTCAGGGAGAGAAGTTGAGGCCAAGCTGAAGGGGGTTCACTGAGGATCTGGCCTAGGAGCTCACAGGAGAAGTGTCTGGCTGGTATTGGAAAGAGGCAAGCACACAGGACATTGTGAGTACAGGCCGGAGAGAGAAATCCTAGTGAATGTTGCTGCTTAACCCTTTTGAGCGCCCATTTCAGAGTTGCTGATTTGGTGCTGTTCCTAAGTATGGAGTCCCTGAATTGTTTGTTCCCTTATGGTCAGTCAAGAGGGGAATTATCCTGAAGAGTCAAGATAGAGAGTGTCCTCTACTATTTTGTGTGCTAAAATTTTGAGTATCCTACAGCTCACCCTGCTCCCTATCCAAGTTCAATGAACATTATATAAAAAAAAATTCCTTGTCTGATCCTTTGAGTCGTAAGACTGTTGGAGCTGCTGTGTGCCTGGTTGTTCTAAACTCATTTGGGAAGAGAACCTGGGACTAATCCATGAGGCCCATCAGGGGTCTGCAGTACATGTGGGGGCTTGTCCAGGATTCCCCTTGGGTGTAAGCAGCTGTTGAAATTTGTGACTGCCAGATAAACTGGAGCAGATGAAGCTGTGGGCAGTGGCATGTGCATATCAGTGCAAGGAGAGGCGATTGCTGACAGCTGTGATGGTGTAAAGTGCCTACAGTGAATGCAATTGTCAGTCACATAAGCATTTCTATATGGGAAGTAAACAGTTAAGCTGTGGTGCAGGAAAAGCGACTCTGGCAAGCACTGAGGATCCTAATATACATCCTTTAATGCTAATTAAAAGCGCTGCTAATTCATATATCCTGTTGGGCAGAGGATTTAAGGATGAACTACCCCAATTCTCCAGAATGCAGTGAAATGTGCAAACGAGGGTAGCCCTTGGATTTGGGTATGAAAATCCATATGTACCCCCAGCGGTAATGGAGGAGGTGGAAGCTCTCAGAGAAAGCTGGTGTAATGATGAGATCTGGGAGTTCCTCCTTGTGCCTAAACCCCATTGTTATTCAGGAGCTACAAAATTCTGGGACAAGTTCCTTAGCATCAAAAAAAGTTGGAGCTGGGGAAGGTTTATCTACAAGGACTGTGTGGTCATTAAGAAGGCTGGGTGGAGGGCCCAGGAATGGTCCTTTAATATCTGGGGACTGGATGGGAGAATGGCCCAGGTCATCGATCCTGCTTTTTACTGGCAGGCTGTGCGCCAGCCTACCCACTCCTGTTACATGGCCTACACCTGTGTATCTCTCTGGATCTCTAACCCTTGTTACTGTGTTTTTTGCTTTTTTTGGGGGGGGGGGGGGGCTTTTTTCCAAGAATTGCCTGCTTATATGTTAAGAGATCCCATGTTGACCGTAGAATTTCAGTTGCCCATCAACCGGGCAACTGAAGTGTCGCAAGAAAGGGAAGCAATTTTGTTAACAAGTTAGCCGGAGGGGATCCCCTGTAAATTATCCAGAGTGTTGAAGAGGATTTATGCTTTTGCAGTGTTCCTGTTCCTGTGTTTTTTTCCACAAATTTTCTTACATGCGTTAAATCCTGAGAACTTTGGAAGTTGCACAGCCAGGACCCTTTATTTCACAAAGACTCTTAAGTAAGATCCCTAGATAGGGAATTTTTACTGGAATGCTGAAGAATGTACATTCTTGGAAGTTCTTGGGGTTGTGCCCTTCCTGTAACAATTTCAAGGGGGTTCCAACCCTGTTGAGTTTTAACTTTCATTTAAAGAAATTGCAACAAGATCACACCAGTAGGATGGAAGGCAGGGATTACTCATTGCTGTGCTCCTTGGAACTGTAATATGATGCTCTGATTAGAAGGCTGCTATTAATGATATATTATATGGGCAAATGTTTGTGGACATCCCCTCAAATTACTAAGTTCAAGTATTTCCAGTAAAGTGTACTGTTAATGCTACAAGATACAAAAACATTTTAGACAGTTGTGCACGTTGAATCTTGGTTTAATATGTTTGATATAGATGAACTCAAGTGGCCTGCAGAGCCATGACCTCAACTCTAATAAAATAATTTGGGATGCATTGGAACACCATTTGCAAGCCAGGTCTTCCCATCCAATGTCATTATCTGAGCTCACATAACTCTTTTGGCTGAATGGGAAATGAATAGAATTGAATGAAAAGATGCCTTTCCCACATTGGAGGCTGTTTAAACCATAAAAAGGGGGCTAACTGCCATGGTTTTGAAATGATTGCAAAAAAATTAGAAAAGGAGTATCCGGTGTGCAAAAGAATTGCAAGAGTTTGATTCAAAAGTTTTTATTGAGAGTAGTAACTAGTACATCAAGCCAACGTGCTTCATTGCTGCCCCTGCAACCACAGCTATCACTCTATCAGCCTGCCTCCAGATAACTTTGAAAAACAAACACCTTGCCTGGGATTCACTCCCAGTCAGCTAGCATGCAGCAATAGTCCTGAAGAGGCGGGAATCCTTTCTCCCAAAATGCATTGGCTTGATGTACTTGTTGCTACTTTCAATAAAAACTCTCCAATCTTTTGGATACTGGGCACTCCTTTTCTCATTTTTTCCCAGTCTAACATGCAGAAATGGCCTTAAGGCCGTACGAAGAACACAGCAGCTCCAGACCCAACAGGGTTTATGATCAATATGCACCATTGGGCACAATTCATACCAAAAGAATCTGCCCATTTAACCACCCACCTAGATCCAATGACCAATTCAGTCACTCCAGCGTGGCCTTCAACACATACATGGTTTTGGAATGTCCAACAAGCTTATATAGGTGTGATGATCAGGTGTTTAGAAATCTTTAGCTATATATTGTACATAACTGATTATTCAAAGATTTTCTGGATTCATAATTAGATTGTCTATGTGCTTGTAGTGGGACTGGTCATCTTTACACTGATAGTCATTCTGGCTTTTGGTTGGGTGACTAGTATCATAGAACACTTCCAGCAAGTGACGACAGTTCAGACAACGCCCATCATTAGCCAATTGGAAATTGCAAAATGAACTGTGACTCCAAGGAATATATAAAGCAGTGAATAGTTCTCCAATTTTACCATTCCTACACCAACAGCAGCTGCGAATAAATCTAGGTGAGTAGCAACCATAATTGTCATTATTTTTAATGGTGTCCAGAGACACTGTTTTCAAGCTAGTACATCTAAACATACCATGTATAGTACTGTCTTGCTGGACCAAAAATTACTATTTTAATGTATGATGTTTTATGCTGGAATATGCCCTTGTACCCAAAGTAAAAGACTCATCTCTTCAGGTTTCCCTGAAGAGATGAGTATTCAGGGATTGCCTAAAGGCAAAAGAGAAATAGAAAAAAAAAGAGGGTGCACCAACCTTGTGCATTATCCTTATCCTTACACCCAGTCTGACTTTCCGTCTACAAAAGTCCGACGGACGCCAATGGACCAAAGCTGGCTGACAATCCGATCGTGTGTGGGCTTCCCCGGACTTTCAGCTGACTTTTTCAGCCGCAAATCTGACGGACTTTAGATTTGAAACATGCTTCAAATCTTTACATTGTAACTACCCCGGACCCAGAAATCCGCTCGTCTGTATGCTAGTCCGACGGACAAAAACTCACGCTAGGGCAGCTATTGGCTACTGGCTATCAGCTTCCTTATTTTAGTCCGGTGTACGTCATCACGTATGAATCCATCGGACTTTTGTGTGATCGTATGTAGGCAAGTCCGTTCGTTAGAAAGTCTGCCGCAAGTCCGCCAAAAGTCCGCCAAAAGTCTGTCGGACGGCTGTTGGACTTTTGTAGCCGAAAAGTCCGACTGTGTGTATGTGGCATTAGATATATTTTATTAAAAGAATAAATCAAAAACTACTCACAAACATGGGAAAGAAAATCGCAATATAAAATAGCCTTCAGATGATGGCAATCAGTCTGATGACAACAGTCTCCAGGTGGTAATAGGGAAGACTTTGAGGGCCACTTATATTTATTTATAATTTGATTGAAGGGGAAAGAGGAGGCCAGTGGAGGGATTGACAGAGAGGGATGGTAGACACCAAGGGGTTGGTAAAGTGGGCAAGTCTGGAAATGGCATTTATAATAAACTAGTGGAGCCAGCTTGTGTAGAGTTAGGCCATCGAGGAGGGAGTTTAAATAGTTGAGGCGAGAGATAACAAAGAAGTGAAATAGTAGCCAGGCGGTGTTGTTGATTAAGAAGGGTGTATTTTTGGGCATATTTTTCAAATGTTACAAAGATGAAGGTGGCAAGATCTGAACAGTGACTGGATGTGGGGTTGAAAGTTAGTTAATTTAATAGTTAGTAATTTAGTTTAATCATTAGTAATGCCTGGTACACACGATGAGATTATCGAACGAATGATCGCCTGGGTTTTTTTGCATGCTAATCGCATATCAAAATGAAAACTTTATTAAAGTTACCAAAATTCCCGTATGACACAATAAAAAAAATCAGAAGTGATGTAATGTGTTGCAGTGTATTTGTATTGCATTTTTGAATGACAACTGTACTGATTAAAATTGTACGATATGGTATCATCTGAAAAAGAAATTTGTGCATGTCCGATATGATAATATCGGATGAACTGTCCTGATTGGCTCTCGAAAGCTCTGTACTAATGATCAGATTATTGTACAATCGATTCAAAAGCAGTATTTTTCGTACGATTTTCTGATCATGCGTACGGGGCTTAAGTTTAAGTAGGGAAGTTTCCCTGGAGTATTGCTACAGACAGAGATGATGTAAAACTTGTAAAATTACCTTATTTTAGATATATTTTTTCTTTAACAGGTCGGCATTGTAAGAGAATGGGCTCCCCTGTGACCAGTCTTGTGTGCTTGCTCATCATTATAATGTCTGTTTATGGTAGTCCTGATTCCGCCTTGGATGACCACTGGAAGCTATGGGCTAGGAAACACAAGAAAGTTTACATGAATGCGGTAACGTATAATGCAGATGAGAACTGTTATATGGTGTTTGTTTTCACATCATTGTTTTTATACCATTTTTGGCATGAAACCATCTTGTCCTTGTTTATAAGGTGTTACGATTACTCTGTAAATTAGTAGAACAAGCAATAATATTATGAAAAGAGCAGTAAAGCAATCCAGGTCCTGGTGAATTCTGATTGAATGCATTGGGTTAGGATTGGCAACTACTTAGAATAACTAAAGGACCACTGTCGTAAAAATACTGTATTCTGAGTACTTGTGGCTGTAAACTGCTCTGCGATACATGGCTATGTGAGCTTGATCCATATTGGATAACTGGCCTGCTGAGCGGGCAGGAAGAGATATTTCTTATGTATATAAGCGCTAGACATGTGCAATTTGTTTCGGTCTGAATACAAATTCGGACAAATAGTTGGTTATTGATTGTATGAAATAGTAACGAATAGTAATGAGTTTCATTAAAATCTGTTAAAATTAATTTCAGTAATTTGTTTTCTAATGAATTACAACTTTTCAGAAAGACTAGAATTCGGATTGGTTGAAAAACCGAATTCGAATTCTGTGTGAAGAATAGCTGGTTGTTAAGCAGGGGCCGGGGAGCTGGCCACCCACCTGCATCCCTAACAACTGATGACTCATCAGCTGTCAGTAGGCTTCACCGCTGACAGATGAATGTAAATAAAAGAATGCTGGCAATACAAAAATTTTAAAAAACAAAAACAATTTTTTTAAAGAAACGGTGTGGGGGACCTCCACACATCTGCTCCCCTACCTCAAAGCACCTTGTCCCCATGTTAAAGAGGACAAGGGCCTCATCCCCACAACCATGGCCAGTGGTTGTGGGGGTCTGCGGGCAGGGGGCTTATCAGAATCTGGACGCCCCCTTTAAAGGGGGCTTCAGATTCTGATAAGCCCCCTGCCCGCAGGCCCCCACAAACACTGGCCAAAGTTGTGTTGTGAGGCCCTTGTCCCCATCAACATGGGTACAAGCTGCTTTGAGGGGGGGAGGCAGCCACTTGGTTGTTATTACAAGCAGCAGGAGGGATCCTAAAGGTGCTAATGTTTGAAAATTGAAAGTATTCAAAAATTCAGATTTTTTTTTTTCTTATAGACCCCAGATTCCTCCATAAAGAGTACCTGTCACATGCCTATTGCTGTCACATGGATGTTTACATTCCTTGAGAAAGCAATAAAAGTGATAACAAAAATTAAAGCAACAGTGTAAAAAAAAAAAAATTAATAGCTAAAAAGAAAATATTTTTTAAAGTGCCCCCGTCCCCCATGCTAGCGAATACATGCTTTGGTCCCAAGCGCATGCAAACTGTGATCGTCCCCCACATGTGAGGTATCACAGTGAACATTGGATCATGGGTAGTAATTCTAGCACTAGGTGATCCCAGTACCATTTTTTTACAGCCGACAGTCGGCTCGGCTCTCTTGTAATAACCACCGGAGCGGCTAAGCAGCCGCTCAGTTGTTATCACAAGCAGTGGGAGGGGACGTCCCCCCCTCCCGCCATCTTCCGTGGCTGTCCCAGGCTCTCCCATCCCACTGGGAGACCTAAGCGAACAGCAGGAGACCCAAAAGAAAGTCGGGATCGGCTTTGATCAGGTCTCGAAAATGGAAACCCGGAAGCAATGACAAGACATCACTTCCCATTTACTGGAATCTGAAAAGGCGCCAATTTAAAAAAAAAAAAATTGATCTTGGCGTTTTGAATGCTTTCAAATGAAGAGGAGGGATTTGGGGTGTTATGGACCCCAGATCCCTCCATAAAGAGTACCTGTCACATGCCTATTGTTGTCACATGGATGTTTACATTCCTTGTGACGGCAATGAAAGTGCTAAAAAAAATAAATAAAGCAACAGTGTAAAAACAAAAAATATATATAAATTAATAATTAAAACATTTTTTTTTTAAAGTGCCCCCGTCCCCCCATGCTAGCATGCAAAGGCGAACACATGCTTTGGTCCCAAACGCATTGAAAACCGTAATCGTTCCCCACGTGTGAGGTATCACCACAAACGTCGGATCATGGGCAGTAATTATAGCACTAGACCCCCTTTGTACATCTAACGTGCTAACCTGTAAAAGCTTTTAAAGCATTGCCTATGGATAGTAAAATGTTCGTCGTTTGTCAACGCTGTGCGGGCGTGCGCAATTTTAAAGCTTGACATGTTTGGTATCTATTTACTCAGCATGATATCATCTTTTATACTTTTCAAACAAATTTGGTTATGCGTTGCGTTTTTTTTGCATTAAAATGTAAAAAGTGTATTTTTTCCCCAATAATACCAATAATATGCGCAAATACTGTGTGACAATAAAAATTGCAAAACCCACCAATTTATTCTCTAGGGCCTCTGCTATAAAAAAAAAATACATAATGTTTTGGGGTGCTAACTAATTTTTTAGCTAAAAAAAAAAACAAAACAGATTTTTACATATAAACAAAAAGTGCCAGAAAAGGTCTTTAAGTGGTTAAAGGGGTTGTAAAGTTTCAAGGTTTTTCATCTTAATGCATTCTATCCATTAGGGTGAAAAACCTTCTGTGCTGCAGCTGCCCCCAGAGCCCCCCTTCCACCTTTTTCTTACCTGAACTCGTTCGTTCCAGCGACGAGCACGAACCCAGCGGCTCCAGCTGCTGTCATTGTCCTTATTGGATAGATTGATAGCAGCAGGAGCCATCGGCTCCCGCTGCTGTCAATCTAATGCAGTGACACAAAAGAAGGGGGCAGGGCTGAGTCCTGCAGTCTGTGTCAATGGACGGAGCAGCGGGACTTGTGAGCGTGCCTGCACGGGTGCCCCCATGGAAAGGTGCTCTCCATGTGGGCACCCGATAAAGAGGAGGAGCCAGCAGCGCTGCTGGGGGACCCCAGAAGAAGAGGATCGGGGATGCTCTGTGCAAAACCCTTGCACAAAGCAGGTAAGTATGTTTGTTATTTAAAAAAATAAAAAAATAAATAAAACCTTTACAATCACTCTAAGGCCTTGTAAGCTGCAATATATTACAATATTGTTCCTGGGTTTTGATACTCTTTAAGAAGATACATAAAGTACATACAAACACTTTCTTTTTTATTTAAATCAGTTTTGAGTCATCACAAATGTTATAGGCTCATGTGAAGAAGTCTGTAAAGTCTAATGTTTAGCTTTAGAAGGTTCAAATGATTTTATCACTCATCTACTTCATATACATTTTGAAAATTAAAAAAAAAAAACTGAAATAATACCTGTGACTGGTATACACAGCATTTCTATGTGTGTCTGCATCTGTATTATGTGTATCCTGGATGTTGTGATGATGATATCCATTTCCTGACATCATAGATGGAAGAGATGAGAAGACGGATGACCTGGGAAAATAATCTGAAATTTGTCACCATCCACAATCTGGAGTACAGCCTGGGACTTCACACTTATGAGGTTGGCATGAACCATCTGGCAGACATGGTAATAATTTTTCTTTAAGTCTTATGTTTAAAAAAAAAAAAAAAATGGTTTTGGTGGGTTTTATTTCCAGTAACTTGCGGACAGAACACTAGCAGATATATTTAAAATACATCTATGCCTAGACTATGGACATCAAACGAATTATATATTCTTAAAGTGGAACTTAACTTCCAAAAGGGAATTAGACCTATTTTAACACCCACCCCAAGTGTGGAATTGCAGAGTTTTTTTGGCCCAGCCTCCTGTCATTCTGACCTAGGCTAGAATTATACTTTCCTGATCCTGCAGCCTCCCGGGATACTTATCTCAGGAGGCTGCAGGATCATCACGCAGTGGCGGGCCAGAGGGCAATCCAAGCACATCATTGGTAACTGGCTGTTTGAACCAGAGGGGGCAGACAGCTGAAAAGGACCAGGATGGTGGCAGGGGACTTGGTGTATAACACCGGAACAGCAGATCGCAGCAGGACAATGCAGGATTTGTGGTTGGAGACCTCACCATCACATATCCACTTTACCCTACATTAAGGGCACATTGTCCATGCCGTAATTTGCAAAGCACCTTGCTGTGGTGATATAATGCTCTGTCGGCATATGCACTTCATCTCGCAAGCTTCCTTACAGCTTATTTACAGTTGGCACTTGCATATGTTTAATCGAGGATGTGGGTGAAGAGACGAAGCACGGTTTAGGGAAGAAAAGAAAAGATAGCTCAGCCTTCATGGGGAGTGTGGAAAACAACAGATATAAAAACACAGTGGGCATAATTATTACAGCTAAATAAAGTGTTTAATAAATCACAATGGATAATTTTTGAATGGTGGTGTGTTTTTTTCAGGAGGCATAATACAGGGTTTAACTCCACTCTTAAACAAGCCACAACTCATCTCTCTAGCTGCTTGCAATGTGAAATAATTCATTTTCAAAGATTCTTAAAGATCACAACAAAGACTAAAGTTGGGTTTTAGTAATTTCTTCACAGTTTAGAAACACCAACTGTTTAAATCTGACAGCCTGGCAAGATCTGCTCTCAAAAAAAATAGCATTGTCTGTTGTGAATGTTGAAAATTAACTGGAACAAAGATCATGCTTTCATTATTAATCTCCTAAATCTGCTATATTTTAGGTTTTTTTGTATTTAAGTATTTACCCCTTGATCCTGCAATTCCTGCTGTTGTGGGTTTATTTCCTGTGTCAAGTTGACTATACCATGGTCACCACTACCACCATAGGATAGGCATTATCTATTCAGACATTATGCTGACTACGTCCACAAGCTTATTAAAGTGATTGTAAACTCTGTTACACCACTTGTACCTACAGGCAGGGCAGCCATCAGAAATTTTGGGGCCCCTTACACGGCTTTAGGCCTGGGCCCCACCAAGGCCTGACCGCCAACATTCCACAGGGCCCATCCACTGGCCTTCCCACTGAATCCACCCACTGGCCATCCCACCGAGTCCTTCCGTGCACCCACTTTTATTTTAACACTCACAGGGGTGATTAGTGTGTGTTCCTCTCTTCTGCAGCCACAGGAGGAGCTGACAGCACTCTGCATGGAGGGGCCAGAGGATCGAACTTGACGGCTGGTGGGTCATCTCTCGGTCCTCAGCCGTGCGTCTCCTCCCTCCTTGTCCAATAGGATCACTTCTCCTTTTGGCCAATCGGGAAATGGGTCTAAAGACCCGCTTCCTGATTGGCCGGTAGGAGGATCAGTGTGAGAATCTCACATTCTCACACAACTGAGATGGCTTCGGGCGCAGTGCTCTGTGCCCCAAGCCCACCCTATTTTGAAGCCTATTAGGGTCTTTGGCTCTAATCACATGCTTCAAACCCCCCATTGGAATCCATGCATCCGGTGCCCTGCATCTAGATTAGGGGGCTGGATGCATGGATGGGGGGGCGGTGCCCGTGTGACCCTAATGGACGGTCTGCCACTGAGGAGTTACATTGTGAAAATGGATGAGGATGATTTTGGGTGAGGATGAGACTTACATTGTGAAGAGCCTCTACACAATGTAACTCTCATCACCACTCAAAATCATCCTTATGCATTTTCTATGGTCCACTACAATTTACAGAACAGCAGAACGCCACTGCACACTAGTGACTTACCCTCCATGCTGCTCTCTTGCCTCTGCAATGCATGCACCTGAGAGGGCTTTGTCTACTCCCACCACTGACAAGGCTGACCACACCCCCTCCCTGAGTCCCGCCCCGCCCAATCACAATACTAGTAACAAGTAAGTAACCTAGCAGCAGCAGGCTCTGCCTCAGCAGGGAAGGAAGCAGAGCAAGTGCTGGATCACCTTCAGGGTGGAGGGGACATGGGGAGGAGGAATCAGGCGGGCGCTTGTGTCATTCCCTGTTGCGGGCACCGCACGGGTCAGCAGCTGCTTGCTGTGCTAACAGTTTCATTCATAAATCTGCTGTATGGAGATGCAGGCTGGCCCTGGGCCGGGCCCCTTGGGATGCTCAGGCCCTTACAAGTGTATTGCCTGTACCCCCGTGATGGCAGTCTTGCCTACAGGTAAGCCTATATTAAGGCTTACCTGTGGGTACTGTAAATATCTCCTAAACTTGCACAGTTTAGGAGATATTCACTATATACGCTGCTGCGTCATTGGCACATGCGCACTGAAGAAACGGCCCGCTTGTGCCGTTTTTTTCAGGGCCTGTGCTGTGACCGGCGGCTCCCACGCTCTTGCACGGGAGTGACGTCATTGGGGCTCTGTCCAATCAGCCCGTGAACCCGGAAGTAATTCCGGTGAAAGATGTCCGCCGTGGGAGCGGAGTATGGGCTGCACTGCAGGGCATCATTCTAAGGTAAGTATTTCATAATGAGCTAGTATGCAATGCATACTAGCTCATTATGCCTTTGTCTTGCAGGTTTTTTTCAGAGGTTTACAACCTCTTTATATAATATGCTCCTCTATGCCACACAGAGGTGACGTAGAAGTGTCAATAGAGCCTACCCACTACATGGGAGGTAAAAATAGCTTGGAAGCCATTAGTGGTCATGTGACCTAAGATAATATAAGAAAGTAAAGGTATTTAGAAGCAAGTTTATGAAGAAGATGTCCTGGTTTGCTGAGCAGCGCTGAATCCGAGTTTTTAATGTATTTGATGTGAAAGACTTGCCATACACTTTCATATCTCCACAATGCCTATAGATACAGATACAGTAAATGAGGGTTTGTTGCATGCAGCCTATATTAGTCCATGGAGACACAGCAGCTGTATGGACTCAAATTTGAGTTTGGCAGTTATGCAGGGACTGGTGCGTGGCCCCAAATGCATGCCAATTGCCTGCAGCTGTCCCTTTAAATCTGTCAAACCTTTGGATGTACGGGCATGGCTGGACTTGTAAGGGGGCAAAAGGGGAAATTGCCCCAGGCCCCACTCTATACAATAGTTACATATATATTTATTACAGTAAATTTTATAAAACAATATAAAAAATTATATATAAAATAAAACAAATACAATTATATGAAATATATAAAAAAAAAAAACTCACTTTCTTTTATTAAATGTATGTTGGGTGGAAATAATATGCTGGCTATCATCTGTAAAACCATGGACTGCTATATTGTATAAGTTTTCAAAAATTAATTTTGGCAGCTCAAGCAAACCACACATACAGCACTATGACTGTGTGTGTGTGGGCAGGTCTGACCTCAGAATGATGTGTCATGTTTTTTATTAAAATTTGCGACTCTAATGTAAACCAACTCTGTGTATAAGGGGCCCCCGAACCTGAAGTGCCCCAGGCCCTCCAAAGTCTAAATCTAACCCTGTGTGTCCATACGTCCGCTAGCACAGGCTGCCTGCACACAGCTCCAAATTGCTCCAGATGCATAAACGAATGGCTCTTGCATCCAGTATGGGTCTCTGCAAATGTAGGAATGAGCCCTTAAAGCATTTTTACTGATGGTTTAGATTCTGAAAATCCATGCATGATCTGGGCACAGGTTTACGTTAATCTTAACAATGTACCATATCTAGTCTTGTGTAAATATAAAAAAATGTGCATCTCAAAATGACATTACATAAGATGAATGAAATTGACTATGCTTGTCATAAACATTTGTATTTTTTTTTTTTTTAATTATTTTTACTTTTATTTTTTATCATTTGCTGTATCTCAATGCTGCTGATCGCCTACTGCCATACAGTATCTCACTAAAAACAGTTTTCCTATTGCAGGGGATGCCTAAAATGTTTTTTGAATCTTAGTGCAGATTTCTGAGAAAACTATTGAACCAATCACACCAGCACAAAACGACATGGTGTTGTTCTGCACAACAAACATTGTACAGAAAGACTCCAGTTCCCAATAATTTATTGTCATTTTTTGGAAAGTAACAGGGGCTGGGGATGAAAATAGAAAGGAAATTTTTAATAACCTTAAATTACAACATGGCTTTTGTAGCAATTTTATATGCTGTAATATTTGTTGCATGCAATGCACACACTTATTGACAGCACCCGGGCTGAAACCCTCCAACTGTCGCATCATTTATACGTCTCTATAACTGGGTGTAAGCACACTGAAACACCCGCAAGTGCTCATAAGCAATTCGAAATGAGAAGATAACTCTTGTGATTAGCCTTGTATAAGTTAAAATATAAAGGTCAGAGATATTGTTGTAGTTATTCGTATCTTTTCATTACAGACATCGGAGGAAGTAACGGCCACAATGACAGGTTTTAGGGCTCCTGACAGCAAAGAAATTAATTCCACAGGTGGATTGGTTAAATGGGATATTAAAGCTCCGAAGTCAATTGACTGGAGAACTAAAGGCTGTGTCACAGACGTAAAGGACCAGGTATGATGTTTTCCGCTTCAGACTAAAGTTACACCCACTCCCAGTCCTAGGTGGGGTACAGTAAGGTCCTAGTCACTTGCACCTCTCCTAAGAATACAATTGTTATGTATATCACTTTGGAAGGTGCATGGAAACAAGAACACCATGTCAAATGTTTAGAAATCAAAGAATACTTATTCCAACCTAGAAGTCATGCCAAACCACATTCATTGCGCTCTATAGCAGCCTTTTTCAACCAGGGTGCCTTCAAGTTTCTTCAGGGGTGCCTTGGCAAAATGGCAACAAATTGCCCAACTTGAAAGGCCATGGAATGCTAAGTCAGCTTAACACAGTGTTAAAGTAAGTCAAAAATAAGGAATGAGAAATACATCATGTATTTTTTTTATGTATATGTATACTTGTATGCTTACTATTGTTTTTTAATATGTTTTCTTCAATGTAGAACTATTTATAACTTACACCTACCCCTGAGGAAGGAGGCCAATAAACTCCGAAACACGTTAGGGCAAGAGTTTTGCTTTAAAACACTGTTTTTATGCCAATATTGCTTGACTCGCATTCCCAATAACTGCTACTACAGTATATGTATATTATTGTCATATTTTTTATTGTTCTATTTAATAAATTACTCTTTTGTACTTTATATACTCTTTTATGTCCCTTTATATATGCCTGTAAAGTCCACCATTAGGGGAACCCTCTTTTTCCATATACTGTATATGAATACAGGACCGATTTATTCAATGCATCAGCTCAAATCTATGTAGTCGGATAGGTGCACACTCTTAAACTTCTGCATGAAGTCTAGGTACATTTCACACACACACAGTATAATGACACCCATCCCCTTTAGGACACTTTTACTGCATTTAAACTGAACCTTGAAAGCTGTGAGTCTACTGAACTGTGGTTTTGACAACAAAGATGTGAAGAAGCCCTTAAGCTATTATTTAATATCATTCTTGCTGAATGTTAATAGACTGTGCCTTTAAGGCAACTCTGTACAGTATTTCAATAACCTCTATTACCAGCTTCAAGGAAAACGGGAAGATAATTATATTAATCTCTGTGGAGGCCCATGTCTCCAACTTCCTCTCCTTTCCAGTGGTACAGCTTCCATAATACTTTTTGCAATATAAAATTTGGAGAGTGTTGTATGCCTGTGCCCCTTCCGCTCCCTGTAGTTTCTTCCTTTGATGCTCCTATGCCACTAAGACCTCTAATGACAGTGGTGGGAGGAAGGAACCACATCACATGGCGGGGAAAACAACCATCCAAGACTCCCGGAAGTGTTAAATGCTGAAGAGTCTGATTGATGTTGCAGAGCTAGAACAGTGGGATGGTTGTAGACATGGGCCACCATAGAGGTAAATAGAATACCTCTTCTCTTACATGTAGCTGGCATTGAGGATTATGGAAAAATTAGGGTTGAACTTGAGCCAAAACTTTTTTTCTGTTGGGTAGAGTTGGGGAAGATTAGAACCTCTTTTTGGGTTATATTCCTGTTTGTAACCCCCATTGGAAAGATTTGCTCTCACTTTTTCTTCTGATACCTGCTGTCACCAAGGCAGACATTACTAAAATATTACTGTTATCACCAAAATAGCAGCCGAGGGGAAATTTTCCAAAGGTCTAATCTTACCCTATTGTACTCAAGACTAGAAAAGGTTTTTCATGCACACTCATACATTTCTTTTTTAGATTTCTGCATAGATAACACTTCTGGTAATTTTGCAGAAGAATCCAGAATAATTTGCATTATTATGCTTAATATCAGTTGAACTATATTTGTAACAACTCTGTCGAGACAAAAAGACACTTTCAATCGGTGCCCTGGAATACTATACACTTAATGCATTAAGAATGTATCTGATCCTCAGCATTGTACATATTGCAGGGATACTGTGGCTCTTGCTGGGCTTTCAGTGCAACAGGCGCTCTGGAATGTCAGTTGAAGCTGAAGACAAGAAAATTGCAGTCACTGAGCGAACAGCAACTTGTAGATTGCAGCGGGAGTTATGGAAACAGTGGATGTCATGGAGGATGGATGGAGTTGGCTTTTTGGTATATTGTTGACCATGGAATTGCACTAGAATCCTCATACCCATACAGAGGAGAGGTATCAAAATACAATTATCTATCTATCTATCTATCTATCTATCTATCTATCTATCTATCTATCTATCTATCTATCTATCTATCTATCTATCTATCTAACAGGAATCTTTGAAGGATGTTTTTAAAAATGTCAGCCAAAATATCAAAAGGTCATTTACTTTTTACAGTCTTAAAGGGATTCTTTTCTTGGGTTTAGAAAAATGTAACAAAGCAGCACCCGCAGAGGAATACTTACCTGTCATGCCACCCTTTCTGAACTTTGTTCACACTTGCATAGTGGTGCACTGTGTTTTAATAAAATGATGCATGTCTGCATTGTGATTGTGTTGGTAGCACATTCACAATGAATAGGATGCCTAATGCAACACATTAAATCCCCAAAGATAACACAAACGCGCGTAACCCCCACACTTTAGTGTCAACTGGCTCTTAAAGGAGTTGTATAGGCAGAAGATTTTTTATCTTAATGCATTCTATGCCCCCCATAGGAAGCTGCTTGCTGTGGGGGCACTGAACAGGAGGGAGGGGCCAGGAGCAGCGAAGAGGGACCTGAGAAGAGGAGGATCAGGGCTGCTCTGTGCAAACCAACTGCACAGAGCAGGTAAGTATAACATGTTTGTTATTCTTTTTTTTTTTTTTTAAAAGACTTTACAATCACTTTGATAGAAATAGTGCTAATGTGAAGAACTTTTTAAAGAATCTCGATCTCCCTTGAAATCTGGCCCTGGAAAGCCTTCTTTTTTGTTCTTATTATGATTTGCCACTCATGCTATAGTTCAAAAAGTAGGTTGTATGGTACTAAAAACATTCAGTAATGCTGTGAGGTCTTGTCCAGGCCCTAGCCTGTGGCTGGGAAGTAAAACGAAAAGCAGTTCATATCTCTGCCACTTGGCTCTGTTCTCTTATCAATGCTTCTTGTACTGTAGCACACTTGATTGGCTCTTTGTTCAGTTAAAATTGTCTGGCATGGGCAACACGTTTAAAAAAAAAAACTTCAGACAATGAATCCTACTGTACTTATGTATGTTGTTATATTTACATAGATTTCAATTTTATTCCATTTCACAAAACCCATCTCAGCTCCCAACTGTCCGATTTCGAGGGACTGTCCCTGATTTGGAACAAAGTCCCTCTGTCCCTCTTTCCTCCTCATTTGTCCCTCAATTTGGTCTGATCTATATAGTTGTATAAAAAATTCACTTTTTATCTTTCAAAAAGTGTTTCCCAGTGCTAAACTTTTCATCAAATTTCTAAATTGCTGCATTTGTAAATTTTAACAGCAAATACAAAGGAAATGTAGCGGTAAAGTGGGTTTAACTTTTTTTTTTGTATAGTTCTCCTTTATGGGGCTTGGCAAGGGGTGTGTCCTATGTCTACATACTTTTACTAATAGGTGTCTCTCATTCCCATCTCAAAAAGTTGGGAGGTATGCAAAACCTAATAGTATTGCTTTTATCTGATCACCAGCAAGGCACCTGTTCCTCTGCTCCTAACGCTGCTAGATGCCAGGCTTATGTGATGTTGCCATCTGGGGATGAACTTGCACTTCAACAAGCGGTGGGAACCGTGGGACCCGTGTCTGTGGCATTAGATGCTTCTCAACAGTCCTTCCACCTGTACTCAAGAGGTGTGTATGAACCTTCCTTTAAAGCCCAACTCCAGGAATTTTAAAAACTCTATTCTTGCAGTTGGGCCACACTGTACTACAAGGGTTAAACACTTGTTATGTCCAGGGGTGCATGAGAAAGGTGTAAATACTTACCTTATTCCTCACTACAGCAGGATCCCTTGCAACTGACTTTGGGCACACTCCAGCCTACTCAGTGTATAATACAGGGTTAATGTCCCTGTATTGTACTGATGATGCAGAGCCTCCACCCACAGACCAGAGCTTCGGACAGGGGAGTAGAGTGCTCCAGAGCGGGAGTGTAAGGTAAGTACTACAGCTTGTACTTTAACCCCTAGACATAATGAACATTTAACCCTTGCAGTGCAGGGGTCCCACTGCAAAGGTGTTTTTTTTTTAATTTCTAGAGTTGGGCTTTAAAATGTAGCTAATATATAAATAAAATATGACATATATAAAGCAGTTTTTTTTTTTTTTTTTTTACGTCTCCTATTCTGGCAGCAGATCTGTGTTTTTTCCACTTCTGTTAACAGGGTGATAGTGCGGTTTGTTCTGCAGTGGAATTGTGCAGTAGGGTTGTCACTCTGTGGACAGGCTAGTCTTAAATAGTTTTAGATTAACTAATTAAATTGGTTCTAAAGTCGAGAAATTTTTTACCTTAATGCATTCCCTGATTAAGGTAAAAATGTCCTAGTATTTGTGTCGCCTCCCTGTATACTTACCTGAGTCCTATCTCGATCCAGCACTGTGCCCGTCTGCAGCAGTTTTCTCCTATCTCTCTCTGGCCAGTCAAATTATGTGAACAGACTAGAGGGGGAGGGGTTGAGCCTTGCTGTGTGTGTTAATAGACACACACAGCCTGGCTCAGGATCAAGCCCGCACAAGTGAACTCAAGCTCCCGCTAAGGGAGCATGACCACTGTTGATTGGAGGACTGTAAAGAGGGCATATTGGACCGTTGGAGAGCCAGTCCACTGTATCCTATGCTGCCAACACAGGGCATTTCAAATCTTGCTGCCATCTTAAAAGGCATATTAATAAAACCAGCTGTCTCTTCAAAGAATAAAGCCAACCAAGAAAGGAAAGGGTCACTGTACAGATATTGGAAATGTGTCCTCTTTTCTGGATACAGTGCAAGCCTTGGCTGTAGCTGAACTTGTGCTTTACAATAATCTACATAATATAGCTAAAAGTATTTGGACACCTGATCATCACACCTACAGTATATGAGCTTGTTGATCAATCCATTCCAAAATTGTGTGCATTAATATGTAGTTGCTCCCCACAGCCCCTTTGCGGCTATAACATCCTCCACCCTACTGGGAAGGCTTTCTATGATATTTTGGAGTGTACCTGTGAGACTTTGTGTCCATTCAGGTGAAAAAGCATTTGTGAGGTCAGGTACTAATGCTTGATGAGAAGAGCTGGCTCACAGTCACCATCAGGGTCGTCTTAATAAGCAGGCAATCCAAAACGAACTGCCCAGGGGCCCCAGGTGCATGGGGGGGCTGCACTTTCCCTGTCCTTGCAGCTTTGTAAAAATGCTTGGCCAAGTCGATCAGGTCAGCAGAGAGCCCAGCAGTGTGGGGGAGGCTTTCTGTACCTCTCCCCTGTCATCTAATTATCTTAGGTTGTCCCTCGGGGATCCTCACTATTTCCCAAGGTGGGTGGGTGGGGGCCAGGGTGTGGCTGCCTCCTCCACTCCTCCTACAGACCTAGACTGCTACTATACCGCCACCATAACACCCTATCCTACCACTTTACTACCCTAACCTGCCACTATACTACCCTAACCTACCACTATACAGCCACTGTAGTACCCTAACTTACCACTATACAGCCAGTGTACTGCCCTTACCTACCACTATCCAGCCACTATACTGTCCTAACCTACCACTATACAGCCACTATACAGCCCTAACGTGCCACCATACTGCCCTAAACTGCCACTGTACTGCCACTATGCTGCCCTAACCTGCCACTATACAGTCACTATATGGCCCTAACCTGCCACTATGTAGCCACTATACTGCTGTAACCTGTCACTATTATGTCGTAACGTGCCACTATACTGCTCTAGCCTGCCACTATACTGCTCTAAACTGCCACTAGAAATGGGTTGAACACCCCCCAATTAGTTTTGCGGCAGAACTTTCAAACATCGCCAAAGTACGGAGCCGAACAACGAATCCCATTAAAGTCTATGGGACCGGAACTTGAAAAATCAGTTGTGCCCGTTTTTAAGGCTTATATGCAAGTTATTGGGCATACAAAGGGTATAGGGGTCTGGGTACTGCCCTGGGGGATATGTATCAATGAAAAAAAAGTTTTTAAGAAAGATCATCATTAAATGAGCAGTGATTTATTGATGCTTAAAGTAAAACAATAAAAATTAAAAAAATTAAATAAATATAGTCCCCTTAGTCTGTGTGTAAAGTGGCGCATCTGTACAGTGTATAGAACCTGCTGCAGTAAAAAAAATACATCTTTAAAGAAAAAAAAATGACCTTTTCCCTGCAAGCTTTCTTTATTATGTAAAAAACAGCTTGGGGAGGCTAGTCTGTATAATAATAAGGCCATAATTTAGTGCAATCAGAACAAGATTAGAGATTTTTTGGATAAAATCCTGGTGTCTGTTTTACAGACAAAACCAAAACTAGACAGCCTAGACAGTCTTGCAGAGAATCCACATCCCCAAAATACTTAATCAGCAACATTAGCAACAGAGGCTTGATAGCTGCTGCTAATCCAGAAATGATTCATTTTGATAAATGTCAGCTGGTCAACGGAGTCTGTGGACAGACGCGCTCTTTTATCTGTCACAAAACTTCCAGCAACACTGAATGGATGCAGGGCAGCCCAGCAGCTCAATTGCATACTGGGCAAGTTCTGGCCAGTGGTCTATTCCCATGACCCAGTAACCCAGTGGATTGTCGACTGGAAAGCTCTCCATGTCGGTTTTCGCCCCTAGAAAATTTTCCACCATATGATGCAGACGTTCCCAAGGGAATGTGGAAGACGACAGCTCTGGACTACAAAAAAATTTGAAAGGCACCGCTGAGGCAGCTACTCCTCTTACCAACAGAAGCCTCAAAAGTATCTTTTCCATGAGATTGTAACCTAGCAGAGTCTGGAAAGGTGTTACATAAACTCATTTTTAAGGTGTCCTCTGCTCCCTCTGGGGGGGACGGGATGAGTTCCGAGATTTTCCCCTTGTAAAGGAGGGTTGCCACTCAATAATGATCCATCTCCTTGATGCCACAAATTCTCAGGCCCTTTCACAGGCATTGAAGCATAAAGGAGCCCATGCACCGCAAGTTTGCGAAGGCATGAGAAGCAGAGTCCTCTGGGTCACTGAGGATTACAGTATCTGGAACTGCCACCTCCCAGCCACATACTACTCCCAAGGGTTCTGGGGATGGAAAACCATCTCTTAAGGTTTGACGTATGTCTTCCTCTGCTTCAATGCCTCCACAACTGCCAGAATCCTCCTCCTCCTAATACCCTTGAGTGTTCTGTGGCGTCGCAAGGATGGTGTCTGCATAAAATGGGCCTTGAGAGGAAAGGAAGTCCTCCTCTTCCTCCCACTGCTCTGCCTCGAGTGCCCTGTCCATAATTCCATGCAGAGTATGATCCAGCAGGAACACAACAGGGATTGTGTCACTGATTCATGCATTGTCACGGCTCGCCATCCTTGTCACCTCCTCAAATGGTGACAGCACAGTGCATGCATGCTTTATCAGCAGCCATTGGCAAGGAGAAAAAAAGCAGAGCCACCCTGAGCCTGTTATTGTGCCATACTCAAACAGGTACTCATGGACGGCCCTCTGCTGCATGTGCAGCAGCTGCAGCATTGTCAAAGTTGAGTTCCATCTGGTGGGCATATCACCAATCAGGTGGTTTATGGGAAGGTGGAATTCGCGCTGAATTTAAGCCAACGGAACACGGGCTGTGTATGACTGCCTGAAATGGCTATATACTCTTCTGGCCTGCTTTAGAATATCTTGCAAACCTGGGTACCTGTTTAAGAAACAGGCATGGCACATGTGTCAACTTTCCCTGTCGAAGGGCGGACAGGTGTTTAGTGCCATTATTGCACACCACCATTCCTGGCTCAAGCTGGAGTGATGTGAACCACCTCTGGGCCTGCACCTGCAGAGCTGAAAGAATCTCTGCTCCGGTGTGGCTCCTGTCCCCTAGACAGACCAGCTGATGCACTGCATGGCATCTTTTAGCCTGACTCGTTGAATAGCCCCTTGGATGCTTAGAGGGTACTAGTGGTTCATAGGACAATTCAGCAAAGGAGGCCATGGAGTAGGAGGAGAGGAGGAGGTGGAGCTGACAAATCCTGCATCATCACCAGTAGCTGTATGGAGACGTGGTGGCAAAACAAGCTCCAGCAAAGAGCCCTGTCCTGCATCCTTCTGATTTGCAAGCAGAGTTACCCAGTGTGCTGTGAATGAAATATAGCGTCCCTGACCATGCTTGCTGGACCACTTGTCAGCAGTAAAGTGGGCCTTGCTGCTGACTGCCTTGATCAACGATGCCACAACATTGTCTTCCACGTGATGGTACAGAGCTGGAATGGCCTTATGTGCAAAGAAATAGCGACTGAGAACCTGCCATTGTGGTACAGCACATTCTGAAAATTCACGGATGGGGCAGAATCCACCAAAAGGCAGGAGTTGTAAAGCCAGCAGCTTGGACAAGCTGGAATTTAGACGCTGGGCATGTGGGTGGCAGTGACCGTATTTTTTTTTCGCTGCAGCGGCTCGGGCAGAGAAGTTTGCCTGCTATACGCTACAGCTGGTGGTGTGCTGCTGGCAGATGTACTGCAAGGATCTGTGACACCCTTCGCTATACCATCATTCCTGTCAGTGGAGGCTGCTGAGAGGTCATGAGTAGGGATGGGTGAACGGTTCGGCACGAGCATAAGTTCGAGCCGAACTTTCAATGTTTGGACGTTCACCAAAAAGACAAACAAATGGGTCGTTCAACCGTTTGTTCACACCCCGAACCGACCACAATGCATTGCGGCGCTGAACAGTGCATTGCAAGCCCTGATTGGCTGAAGCAGTGAAAGCTTCAGCCAATCAGGGCACAGAGCACTGTCAGATTCATGATTGGACACTGTCATCATGAGTTTATCCGCCCCACAGTATAAAAGTATTCTTTCAATGGCAGCCATTTTCAGTGTGATTTCGGCATGGGGAGAGATAGAACAGGGCTCTGTTCAGTGCTATTACTTAGTTAGTGTGCTATACTGTGCTTTTTTGCTTCAATTGTCAGTGCATAATATTAGTTTAGTGTCAGTCTAGGGATAGTGTAAGTGTATTGAGGAGGACCATCATTCAGCTTTGCATAGTGGGCAGCTAGAGTAGGGACAGCTCAGATAGTTTCACTGTAGTGTAGTGAGACTATGTCTTTCATACATACATTATTGTAGAGTAGGGACAGCTCAGATAGTTTCAGTGTAGTGTAGTGAGACCGTGTTAGTAATCTTCACATTAGTGTATAGCTAGAGTAGGGACAGTTCAGATAGCGTCAGTGTAGTGACGGTTGAACACCATATTTGATTGCATTACTGCCAGTTCAACGCCATATAGTTTTGTGTGCATTACTGCCAGTTTAACGCCATATAGTTCTGTGTGCGTTACTGGCGGTTTAACGCCATATAATTCTGTGAGTCACTGTATGTTTGGCGCATTATATTGCAGTATATTATAGTGTGTACGTGGAGTGTGTCTGTGTAGTGTAAGTACTCAAATTAAAGTGCACCAAACACCTCTTTACATTGATTAAAGTGCATCTATGCACAGATTTCAAATTCTTCTTTACATTTGATTATAAGCACCGCCCCCTCCCTCCCAATAATGTCTGGGAGGACAACAAGGAGAGGCAGACATTAGTCTAAGTTAGAATAAGGATGGTTTAGTAAGACAGTCTACCACCTCCTCTGCATGCTGTGGCTGGATAGCTGGATAGCATGGGCAACATCACTAAACAGAGAAAATGGTGCCCTGCCTGAGGATGGACCATGTCCACCTTTGCCTGTGAACACAGATGCTGCTGGCCCCCTTACAATGGCATGGAATATCTGCATCTCCTTGTTGGCCTCCCAGACATGATGGGGGGCTTATTATCGAAATGTAATAGAGATTGAGAAATGTGTAATTGGATGCACTTTATTGAATGGAAAGTGGTCTTTAACTTGAGGACTGCCGCTTTAACAGAAATATCAAAACTATAAAAAAATTAAAAAGGGGGAACAACAGCGCTGCAGTCAGAAAAACTGCGGCTCACAAATTTCAAACAAGGGGGCAGGTAGGGGACCAAAAAAACACCAAAAAAATAACATGCAGAAACCAAACAAAAAGGGGGGTATACAGCACTGTATGTTATGTAATGTGATGTAAAACACTGTACTACATAGACACACTTCACTGACACACTACAATATACTGCAGTAAAACTGCACTGACGCACTTCAATATACTGCAGTAAAACTGCACTGACGCACTTAAATATACTGCAATAAAACTGCACTGACACACTAAAATATACTGCAGTAAAACTGCACTGATGCACTACAATATACTGCAGTAAAACTGCCCTGACACACTACACTGACACACTTCAATATACTGCAGTAAAACTGCATGGATGCACTACACTGACGTTGCACTATCACTATATTCACACTACACTGACAATATAATTACAATAGCACACTAACTCACTATTAGAAATGAACAGAGCCCTGTTCTTTCAATCTCCACTTCAATATCACACTGCAAATGGCTCCTCTGGAAAGGAACCTTTTATAGTGTGGGTCTATGAGCAATGAACCATGATTGGGCTAAGTCATCATGGCTTTCTCCAATCATGGCTCTGACAGTGCTCTGTGCCCTAATTGGGCAAAGCCTTCATTGCTTTAGCCAATCAGGGCTTAGAATGCACTGTGCAGCACGCAGTGCAATGTAGGGTGTTCTGCGGCCCTAAGAAGGGGTCGAACGCCCTGCCAATTCGGGTGTTCGCCGTACAGGCCGAACTTTTGCTCAGCTCGAACTGTTCGCCCAACATTACCTGCCACTATACTGCCCTAACCTGCCACTATACAGCCCTAACCTGCCACTATATAGCCACTATTCTTCCCTAACCTGCCACTATACTGCTCTAACCTGCCACTCTACAGCCACTATACGGCCCTAATGGGGCATTTATGACAAGAGGGCAGTGTGTATAAGGAGGAGGATGGTGCAAAAAAGGAGTGGGAGCAGTGTATACAGGGAAAAAGAGAGTCAGTGTATACAGGGACAGTGTATACAATGTGTAGAGTGGTTGAGTTAGTGTGTGCAGGGGGTGAATTTAATTTGGGATAATTCCCTGGTTGTGTTGATTTGTTGTTTCTAATCAGACTAAAAAGCCATGCCTGATATGTAGCATAATTTAGCCACACCCACTTTTTGCTGCAGCACATGTAGCACACCACAGGTCACCATCTGCCTGGTAGGGGCCCCAGTGTATTACTTTGCCCAGTGGCTCATGATGCTATTAAGATGGCACTGGTTACCATTTCAATTAATCCCAAAGCTGTTCAATACGACTGGGGCTCTGGAATTGGCTTTGTGCAAAATGGCAAGTCATGCTGGAACAGAAGTGGGTCCACCAAAACTGTTGCCACGAGAATGGATTTACTTTGTTGCCTAGAGTGTCTTTATTTGGTATAGTATTAACATTATCCTTCCCTGGAAACACCTGAACTCAACAGGAGGGGTTGTCTACATACTTGGCCATATAGTGTATCTGTATTTTTTCTATTTCCAGTTGTTATTATGTATAGAGGTTTAGGCTGACTTTTTTTAACTTACTTTATTTTTGTGTACAAGGTGTATACTATGAACCTAATTGCCGTTCAAATTTCCTTAACCATGCGTTATTGGCAGCTGGATACGGTAGAGAAAATGGAGCTGACTACTGGCTGGTCAAAAACAGGTATACATTTTACAAAAAAACGAGAACTTCATAAATAGTATTTGTGGATAAAATGTCTATACAATGTCATGCCACTATAAGATTTTTGTGCTAGCTTCTCTTGACCCTCAGTATGCAAGCAGGTCTGAACCAGGATGAAAAGTTTATTTTACAAGATATAATAGACACTAGAGATGGGCCAAACGACCCCCTGTTCAGTTTGCGCCAGAACTCCGGAACATCACAAAAGTTGAGAGCCGAATAATGAACCTTATTGAAGTCTATGGGGCAGGAAGGGGGGCTTCCATCATGACAAATATGGAGTGTGGTGGTCCCATCCCTTACGTAATAAATCGTTGAACAAAGAATCCCCCTAGGATTGGGACTTTAACAGACCACCAGACCCATTCAAGTAAAAAAATATATTTTATTGATCTACTTTAAAAAAGACATAAAAGCGTCTATATTGTACAGTATGTTAAAAAATCTGAAAAAAAATGATTCCATACAGCATAGAGACAGAATCAAGAACAGAGAAAAACTGCAAGGTGACAATAGTTAATGTACTCTCATGGGGTGGTGTGCCCCGATACCCGACGTGTTTCCGGTAACTCTGGTACCTTCATCAGGGGTTTTGAGAGTTGTAAATGTTGTGTACAGTACATGTATGGATTCTAAGGGATATACAAGAAGACATGTCAGAGAGAAAACATCACATTCTGAGACTGAGCTGTGAATAGGTCCTAGAACCAGACATGCACAAATATAGGTGGGTAACTGTACATCATGTAGAAAATCACAGTTATTCATGTTTAGCATGAATAACTGTGATTTTCTACATCATGTACAGTTACCCACCTATATTTGTGCATGTCTGGTTCTAGGACCTATTCACAGCTCAGCCTCAGAATGTGAGGTTTTCTCTCTGACATGTCTTCTTGTATATCCCTTAGAATCCATACATGTACACAATATTTACAACTCTCAAAACCCCCGATGAAGGTACCAGAGTTACCGGAAACACGTCGGGTATCGGGGCACACCACCCCATGAGAGTACATTAACTATTGTCACCTTGCAGTTTTTCTCTGTTCTTGATTCTGTCTCTATGCTGTATGGAATGATTTTTTTTTTATTTATTTTTTTTATGATTTTTTAATATACTGTACAATTTAGACGCTTTTACGTCTTTTTTAAAGTAGATCAATAAAATATATTTTTTTACTTGAATGGGTCTGGTGGTCTGTTAAAGTCCCAATCCTAGGGGGATTCTTTGTTCAACAATTTATTGAAGTCTATGGGACTCGAACTGCTTAGATGCAAATACATACAAAGGGTATGGGGGGTATGGGGGTCCGGGTACTGCCATAGGGAACATGTATCAATCCAAAAAAGTTTGTGAATAACATAATTTTTAAATGAGCAGTGATTTGCTGATGCTTAAAGTGAAACAATAAAAATGAAAAAAATCTGAAATATAGTGCCTGGGGTTCCCCCTAGTGTGACTGCAAAGTGGCACATCTGTACCATGTATAGAACCTGCCATAGCAAAAATGACATTTAAAAAAAAAAAAAAAAATGACATTTTTCCTGCAAGCTTTCTTTATTTTTTAAACAACGACTTGGGGAGCCAGTCTGTATGATGAGGCCACAATTTAGTGCACTCGGAACAAGATTAGAGCGTTTTTGGGATAAATTCTGGTGTCTGTTTTGCAGACTTTAGATAGTAACAGGTGTAGAAAAAATGGGCTTTGGGTGTTGGTGGTGCCTTCACACCGTAACCCTATAGAGGTACTCTTGATGAAAGCAAGAATTGGTCTTGCTATCCAAAATTGAAATGATATGCCCCAGTCAAACAGGTGTGGAAAAATTGGGCTTTAAGGCAACATCACTTAACAGAGGAAATGGTGCCCTGCCTGAGGACAGACCACATCCACCTTTGCCTGTGGACACAGACACTGCTGGTCCCTTCACAGTGGCATGGGAATGTCTGCCTCTCCTTGTTGGCCTCCCAGACATGATGGGGGGACTTATTACCAAAATGTAATAGAGACAGGGAACTGTCTACTTGGATGCACTTTAATCAATGTAAAGTGGTGTTTGGTGCACTTTAACTTGAGTACTCACTACACAGATACACTGCACTGACACACTACAATATACTGCAGTAGAGCTGCAGTGACATACTTCAATATAATGCAGTAAAAGTGCACTAACGCACTTCCATATACTGCCGTAAAAATGCACTAATGCACTTCAATACACTGCCATAAAAGGCACTAACGAACTTTAATATACTGCCGTAAAAGTGCACTAATGCAATTCAATATACTGCCGTAAAAGTGCACTAACGCACTTCAGTATACTGCCTTAAAAGTGCACTAACACACTTCAATATACTGCAGTAAAAGTGCACTAATGCACTTTAAGCTACTGCCGTAAAAGTGCACTAATGCACCTCAATATACTGCCATAAACGTGCACTAACGCACTTCAATATACTGCAGTAAAAGTGCACTGACACACTTCAATATACTGCAGGTAACCTGCCCTGAAACACTAAACTGACACTAAAGTAAAAATGAATAGTCGCACTACGATCATGCTGCGCTATCACTATATTCACACTAAACTGATACTTTACACTCACAATACAATCACAATAGTGCACTATAGCATACTAACTCACTAGTTGCAATAACAGAGCCTTGTTCTAACTATCTCCACTCAAATATTACACTGCAAATGGCTGCTCTGGGAAGGAACATTTTATAGTGTGGGGTGGGTCTATGAGCAATGAGCCATGATTGGGCACAGTCACCGTTACTTTCTCCAATCATGGCTCTGACAGTGTTCTATGCCTTGATTGGACAAATCCTTCATTGTCTCAGTCAACTAGAGCTTCCAATGCACTGTGTGGCGCCCAGTGCATTGTGGGGCACTCTGCGGCTGACCAAACGGTCCCCCCCCCCCAGACAATTCGGGTGTTCACCGAATGGGCGAACAGCCAATGTTCAGCCCGAACTCATGCTTGGGCCGAACCGTTCGCCCAACACTAATAGACACTTAATCTGCTCTTCAGAGTTGAGTTGTGAAGCAGGACTCTGTAGTGGAGAACTGGTTATAGGTATATAATTTATGAGCGTTTTATGCTCTAGATTCCATGTGATCACTGGATCACTGGTCATTCACTGGAGGAAGGGTACATATTTTATTATATTTAGCAGCTCCTACTTTTAAAGTGGACCATTCATTAAAACATGACAATCCTGCCTCCCCACTCTCTGAAGTACAGCAAAGCTAACAGCAGTCTAAAAATAGTTACTATGACGGCAAACTCATTGCTTGGAGATTCCACATTGGCCAGTCATGTTACCAAGAACCTAGGCAGTTGGTCACATGATGTCTACTGAAGGGGAGGATCAAGGTTCAGGGTGGTGCTGTAGGACAGCTGAAGTTCATATTTAGTGATAGCTCCACTTTAAAAGCAATCTTCTCCTAAAATTATTTTGGGAATATTAAAAGTGTGTGCCAAATTTCTGTTTTTGTAATATCATGTGTATATATTCTTCGCAGCTGGGGCCCATACTTTGGTGAACAAGGGTACATCAAAATGGCCAGAAATCGCGACAACCATTGTGGAATTGCTGACCACGGTGTCTATCCGATCGTGTGAGAAAAAAGAAAAATACGGGATATTCTTTCTATAGCTTGTATTTGGTCTGCTTTTCATTGCAAGAATAAAATGATCTATGTTGTGTTTGCAAGATATCAAGGATTCTTTATTTCAGAAAAATAAACCAACAAGACATAAAGGAGATGGAAGCAAATTAAACAATGGTTTGGGGTGTTTTGAGATTTTGATGGTCAACCCCACCCCTGTGTCAGTTAAGCTATACCCACAGATAGTACCTCAGTTCCACCTTATCTCACTAAGAAAAACTCCTTTTGCATGTAGCTATTCAAGTAGAATTATGGCCTCAAATTGATAAAATATGTGCTGCTAGTGAATTCCATCTAATTCAGTTTCCTGTGATGATGTAACCACAATGCTACACTACTCTTTGAACCCCAAAACTAGCAGAAAACCCCATTGAATCCTGTGGGGGAGATTTGATTTTAGATTCTGGCCGTTTTTAAGGCTACCAGACAAAGCTGTATGTGGTGTTACAGAATAGTACGATTTTCAAGAGAGTACCAGCGACACTGTATTCTGGTATCACATATTCAGATGTGCAAATGATTTTTTAACTTTTACAGCTTTACAGCTATACAGCTGACTAACAGGGTGCCCCCTAATAGGTTCCCGAATACAAACATTTGTACTTTTTAGTGTTTTGTCAGCAGTCAGCCTTTTAAAAAAGCGGCAGACTCCCAGGGAGAGTGGGCGAGGACCCTCAGCATCAGTCAACTCATAAATATATAGAGGTCTGTCCACAGATGAGACAAATAAGGAACTCTGGCTACCAGTTAAGATGTGGACCTAAGAGTGGAGGTTTTATCCCACCCAATGTTCTACAAAGCCTCTGGGCTCCAGGACGCAGTACAGGACTTATCAACATTCTAAGTGTAGCGGTACCCCTGTGAGGGCTGCTGATTGACTCTATATCCCACTGACTACCCCGACTCTGCAGATCCTCTCTTACCTCTGACACCTTGGGTTCCATTCTGCAATATGATGTTAGCAATGAGAAACTCACACTATATCACTGAACCCCTCAGAAAAGTTTACTGAGATAAGTAACAGAACACAAAAAAGAGCATGAATAAACACAAATTATGATTGACAATTGTTATCACTTAATGCATATATACAGAACTTATAACCCTATAATCGCTTTAAGGAGTATATGTGAACAGGTGCACAGAGGGATAAGTACTCAATATCTTCAAAACATATATTAAATACCTTCCCACTGAGGCCTCAACACACAGACCAAATTGCAGTATATAAACTTTATATTCAGGAACACAGTGTAAATTCTAGTATATACTCAATGGCTCCCCCTAGGCTATAATTCAGAGTTCAAATTATGAGTGAAACAGCAATGCTTAGTAAAAGAGGTAGATGGTGAAAGTTCATTCAACTCTGGATATATCTTCAGCTAGCCTGATGTTTAAACTGCAGTATTTGTAATCCACAAAGACAAAGGGCAAGAAATTACTGTAGAACAAAAGATATGCTGATGACGGCTTAACTGAAGAAATATCACCACTTGTAGATTCCTCCTTACATGTGAGTAGGGATGAGCCGAACACCCCCCGGTTCGGTTCGCACCAGAACCTGCGAACGGACCGAAAGTTCACACGAACGTTAGAACCCCATTGACGTCTATGGGGCTCGAACGTTCGAAATCAAAAGTGCTTATTTTAAAGGCTAATTTGCATGGTATTGTCCTAAAAAGGGTTTGGGGACCCGGGTCCTACCCCAGGGGACATGTATCAATGCAAAAAAACTTTTAAAAACGGCCGTTTTTTCAGGAGCAGTGATTTTAATGATGCTTAAAGTAAAAAAAAAAAGTGAAATATTCCTTTAAATATCGTACCTGGGGGGTGTCTATAGTATGCCTGTAAAGTGGCGCGTGTTTCCCGTGTTTAGAACAGTCCCTGCACAATATGTCATTTTTAAAGGAAAAAATCTCATTTAAAACTGCTTGCGGGTTTAATGTATTGTCGGGTCCTGGCAATATGGATGGAAATCAGTGAAACAAACGGCATGGGTACCCCCCAGTCCCTTACCAGGCCCTTTGGGTCTTGTATGGATATTAAGGGGAACCCCGCACCCAAATTAAAATAAGGAAAGGTGTGGGCCACCAGGCCCTATATACTCTGAACAGCAGTATACAGGCGGACAAGACAGGGACTGTAGGTTTGTTGTTAAGTAGAATCTGTTTGTCATTTTGAAAGGGTACATTTTTAACGTGTTTAGCTCCAGCCAAAAAATCTTTTTTAAGCTTTTTGGAAAACATAGGGAAGGGTTATCACCCCTGTAACATTTGTTTTGTTGTCTTTCCTCCTCTTTAGAAGATTTCACCTCACTTTTTGTCCCAATGACAAATGTTTTTTGAGAATTTGGGTTTTTTTGTGGAACAAGGATTGGAAAGCATCAGTGGAAAGGAGAAATGTTTTTCCCATATTAACTCTTACAGGAGAGAATTTCCCTTCCTAGGGGTAGATTTCATCTCACTTCCTGTTGTCTCCTTCCGTTTGGAAGTAGGAGTCGTTTGTAAGTTAGATGTTTGAAAGTAGGGGCCTGCCCTATATACTCAGCAGAAATTTGGGCCTTAGGTGTTGTTGTGGCCACAACAACGTAAGCCCTCACAGGGCCCTGCTGTAAAATATTAGATCAAGAATTGTAATTACATGCCCCTGTTAAACAGGGGCAGAAAAACTGGGCCTTTGGTGGTGGTGGTGGTGGTGCTGGTGCCACAACACTGTAAGTCCTCACTCGCTCTTGGTGGGTGCAGAAATGGGCCCTGCTGTGAAATATTAGATCAAGAATTGTAATTACATGCCCCTGTTGAACAGGGGCAGAAAAATTGGGCCTTTGGTGGTGGTGGTGGTGGTGGTGCTGGTGCCACAACACTGCAACCCCTCACAGACACTCTAGTTGGAACGCAGGAACGAGCCCTGCTGCAAAGTATTGCATCAAAAATTGTAATTACACGCCCCTGTTAAACAGGGGCAGAAAAATTGGGCCTTAGGCACTGGTGCTGGTGCCAAAACACTGCAACACCTCACAGACACTCTAGTTGGAACGCAGGAACGAGCCCTGCTGCAAAGTATTGCATCAAAAATTGTAATTACACGCCCCTGTTAAACAGGGACAGAAAAATTGGGCCTTAGGCACTGGTGCTGGTGCCACAACACTGCAACCCCTCACAGACACTCTAGTTGGAACGCAGGAACGAGCCCTGCTGCAAAGTATTGCATCAAAAATTGTAATTACACGCCCCTGTTAAACAGGGGCAGAAAAATTGGGCCTTAGGCACTGGTGCTGGTGCCACAACACTGCAACCCCTCACAGACACTCTAGTTGGAACGCAGGAACGAGCCCTGCTGCAAAGTATTGCATCAAAAATTGTAATTACACACCCCTGTTAAACAGGGGCTGAAAAATTGTGCCTTAGGCACTGGTGGTGGCGCCCAGAACCAAAAATGTTCTTACAAGCTATCAGCGTGATGATTGAGGAGGAAGAGGATAATTACTCAGGGATAGTCACTCAGCATCAGCATAGGCAGTTTTTGAAGGGATCTGAGAATTCAAAAAAAATTATTCGGTTACATCAGCATCAGGTGCTTGGTAGCTGGTGGTGATCCAAGACTGATTCATTTTTATGAAGGTCAGTCGATCGACCGAGTCGGTGGACAGACGCACCCTGTGATCGGTTACCACGCCTCTAGCAGCACTGAATGTGCGTTCCGAAAGAACGCTGGATGCAGGACAGGCCAGTAGCTCAATTGCATACTGTGCAAGCTCTGGCCAGTGATCCATCCTCAAGTCCCAGTAACCCAGAGGATTTTCGGTGGGAAAGGTGTCCAAGTCTGATCTTGCCCCTAGGAATTCCTGCACCATGTAAAACAGACGCTGGCGATGGTTGCTGGAACCGATCATACCTTGGGGCTGCGGACCAAAAAATTGTCTGAACACATCGATCAGATGGCCACCTTCTCCACCGCTCCTTCTTTGACTGACTGAAGCCTCAGCAACACGTTGTCCAGAAACAGGAGTTTGTAACCTCCCAGTCTCTGGGAACGCGTTGCACAGACCTTTCTGCAAGGCCTCCCGATAATGTTTCATCCTCTGCTCCCTCTGCGATGGCAAGATAAGGTCCGCAACCTTACCCTTGTAACGTGGATCAAGGAGGGTTGCCAGCCAGTATTGGTCCTTCTCCTTGATACCACGAATACGAGGATCCTTACGCAGGCTTTGCAGGATCAGGGAGGCCATGCAGCGTAGGTTTGCTGAGGCATTCGGTCCGGAGTCCTCTGGGTCACTAAGGACGACATGGTCCGCAGCCACCTCCTCCCAGCCATGTACAAGTCCATGTGTTTCTTGGGACTGATCCCTTAAAGACTGCTGCTGATGCTGAGTGCCAGGCTCCACCTCCATACTGACACAATCTTCCTCCTCCTCCTCCTCCTCCTCCTCCTCGTCCTCTTCCTGTGTGATCGGCGGGCACGCAGGAACACTGTCTGGATAAAGGGGGCCTTGAGAGCTAAGGAAGTCCTCCTCTTCCTGCCTCCTTCCTGCCTCAAGCGCCCTGTCCATTATTCCACGCAGGGTGTGCTCCAACAGGTGGACAAGGGGGACAGTGTCACTGATGCATGCACTGTCACTGCTCACCATCCTCGTGGCCTCCTCAAATGGTGACAGGACAGTGCATGCATCCCTGATCATGGCCCGCTGGCGTGGGGAAAAAAAACCAAGCTCCCCTGACCCTGTCCTGGTGCCATAGTCGCACAGGTACTCATTGATGGCCCTCTGCTGCGTGTGCAGCTGCTGCAGCATGGCCAACGTTGAGTTCCACCTGGTGGGCATGTCACAGATTAGGCGGTTCTTGGGCAGGTTAAACTCCTTTTGGAGGTCCGTCAGCCGAGCACTGGCATTAGATGACTGGCGGAAATGCACACAGACTTTCCTGGCCTGCCTCAGGACATCCTGTAAGCCCGGGTACCTGCCCAAGAACCGCTGCACCACCAAGTTAAAGACGTGAGCCAAACAGGGCACATGGGTCATTTGTCCCTGTCGGAGGACAGAGAGGAGGTTGGTGCCATTGTCGCAAACCACCATTCCGGCCTTAAGTTGGCATGGCGTCAACCACCTCTGAACCTGCCCCTGCAGAGCTGACAGAACCTCTGCCCCAGTGTGGCTCCTGTCCCCCAAGCACACCAGCTCAAGCACCGCATGGCATCTTTTGGCCTGCGTACTTGCGTAGCACCTTGAACGGCTACGGAGCACCGCTGGTTCCGAGGACAAAGCACAGGAAGAGGCCATGGAGGAAGAAGAAGAGGAGGGGGTGGAGGAGAGAGGTGTGTCACAACCATTAGCATTTTGGAGGCGTGATGGTGGAACAACCTCCAACACTACTGCACCTTGTCTGCATCCTTCCCAGCTGCCAGCAGAGTCACCCAATGCGCCGTGAAACTTAGGTAACGTCCCTGTCCATGCCTGCTGGACCATGAGTCAGCAGTAATATGCACCTTACCGCTGACCGCCCTGTCCAGCGAGGCATGGACATTGCCTTCCACATGCCGGTAGAGAGCCAGAATCGCCTTCCGTGAGAAAAAGTGGCGTTTGGGTACCTGCCACTGAGGAACCGCACATTCCACGAACTCACGGAAGGGGGCAGAGTCTACCAACTGAAAAGGCAGCAGTTGAAGTGCTAGCAATTTTGCCAAGCTAGCATTCAACCGCTGGGCATGTGGATGGCTGGGAGCAAACTTCTTTCGACGGTGCAGCAGCTGGGGCAGGGAAATTTGCCTGGTACAATCTGACGTCGGTGTACCAAAAGCAGATTGCCCACAAGTACTTGGCTGTGACACACCTAATTCTACACCTTCATTCCTCTCAGTGCAGGTCTCACAGAGGACTGAAGGTATAGTGGGGTTGGAAATCTCAGCTGATGAGGAGCAAGGAGAGGTCCTCTTTGTTCTTTGGTGTGGGTCTTTTAGATACGCTTGCCAACGAACTGCATGGCAGGTCAACATATGTCTGGTCAAGCATGTGGTACCCAAGTGGGAGATATTTTGGCCACGCGAGATACGCTTGAGACATATGTTGCAAATAGCAGCGGTGCGATCTGATGCACTCGTCTCAAAAAAGGCCCACACCAAAGAACTTTTTGAATAACGCGCAGAGACTGCAGCGCCCTGCACATGTGGAGCTTTGGGGTGTGATGCAATCAATGTGCTGCCCTTAGGCTGGCCCCTGGATGGCATCCTGCCTCATTGGTGATGTGCCGCCTCCTCCTCCTCCTCCTCCTCTCTCCTATCAGGCACCCACGTTGAGTCAGTGACCTCATCATCCCCTCCCTCCTCATCACTGGAGCAAACCTGGCAGTATGCTGCAGCAGGGGGAGCATGACTGCCAGATTGCTGTCCTTCTTGGGCACCCCCTCTGTCCGTGCTCATGTTACTGCCTTCATCGAGCTCAGTATCATCATCAGAGCCTTCCAAACGCTGGGCATCCTCCTAGAGCATGTACCCAACACTGTGGTCAAACAGTTCGAGGGACTCCTCAGGAGGACATGGTGGGGCTAGGGAAGGAGTCACTGATGACATTGAGCCGAGGGAAGAGGCCGCTGCTTTGCCAGACAATGTACCCTGGGCATGGGTGAGAGAGGATGAGGAGGATGAGGACGGCTTGGTCATCCACTCGACCAAGTCTTCCGCATGTTACGGCTCAACACGGCCAGCTGCCGAAAAAAAGGCCAAGCGTGTCCCACGGCCACGTGCTGATGAGGATGCACCGTCTCCACGACCAGCACTAGACACAGAGCCTGCTTGCCCTCTCTTATTGGCTTGTGACTGTCTGCCTCTCTTTCTTGGCCTTCCAGACATACTAATGGCCTGTAGCTGTACTAAGCTGGGATATATATATATATATTTATATATATATATATGTACTGATACTGCAGCTAGCAAAATCAACTGCCTGCCTGTAGTATGAGAAAACCACCAACCTTCTACAGGTAGCTTTAGCTGAACACTGTGAGGTGGACGCACCCCACTAACTTGTAGGTTTAGCTGAACACTGTGAACAGGACGCATCCCACTAACTTGTAGGTTTAGCTGAACACTGTGAGCAGGACGCACCCCACTAACTTGTATGTTTAGCTGAACACTGTGAGCAGGACGCACTGCACTAACTGTAACTAGTCTAGCTGCCTGACTGTGGTACTAATAGGATCAAAAGAACACCAGTAATTTTCTTCAGGTAGCTGTATATACTATAACAAGACAAGCCTGCCTGTCAGTAAGAAGATAACAGGAACGGATCTAGCTGAACACTGTGAGCAGGACGCACTGCACTAAACTTGTAGGTTTAGCTGAACACTGTGAGCAGGATGCACCCCACTAACTTGTAGGTTTAGCTGAACACTGTGAGCAGGACGCACCCCACTAACTTGTAGGTTTAGCTGAACACTGTGAACAGGACGCACCCCACTAACTTGTAGGTTTAGCTGAACACTGTGAACAGGACGCACCCCACTAACTTGTAGGTTTAGCTGAACACTGTGAGCAGGACGTACCCCACTAACTTGTAGGTTTAGCTGAACACTGTGAGCAGGACGCACCCCACTAACTTGTAGGTTTAGCTGAACACTGTGAGGTGGACACACCACACTAACTTGTAGGTTTAGCTGAACACTGTGAGCAGGACGCACCCCACTAACTTGTAGGTTTAGCTGAACACTGTGAGCAGGACGCACTGCACTAACTGTAAATAGTCTAGCTGCCTGACTGTGGTACTAATAGGATCAAAAAAACACCAGTAATTTTCTTAAGGTAGCTGTATATACAGTAACAAGACAAGCCTGCCTGTCAGTAAGAAGATAACAGGAACGGATCTAGCTGAACACTGTGAGCAGGACGCCCCCCACTAACTTGTAGGTTTAGCTGAACACTGTGAGCAGGACGCACCCCACTAACTTGTAGGTTTAGCTGAACACTGTGAGGTGGACTCACCACACTAACTTGTAGGTTTAGCTGAACACTGTGAGCAGGACGCACCCCACTAACTTGTAGGTTTAGCTGAACACTGTGATCAGGACGCACTGCACTAACTTGTAGGTTTAGCTGAACACTGTGAGCAGGACGTACCCCACTAACTTGTAGGTTTAGCTGAACACTGTGAGCAGGACGCACCCCACTAACTTGTAGGTTTAGGTGAACACTGTGAGGTGGACACACCACACTAACTTGTAGGTTTAGCTGAACACTGTGAGCAGGACGCACCCCACTAACTTGTAGGTTTAGCTGAACACTGTGAGCAGGACGCACTGCACTAACTGTAAATAGTCTAGCTGCCTGACTGTGGTACTAATAGGATCAAAAAAACACCAGTAATTTTCTTAAGGTAGCTGTATATACAGTAACAAGACAAGCCTGCCTGTCAGTAAGAAGATAACAGGAACGGATCTAGCTGAACACTGTGAGCAGGACGCACCCCACTAACTTGTAGGTTTAGCTGAACACTGTGAGCAGGACGCACCCCACTAACTTTAGGTTTAGCTGAACACTGTGAGGTGGACTCACCACACTAACTTGTAGGTTTAGCTGAACACTGTGAGCAGGACGCACCCCACTAACTTGTAGGTTTAGCTGAACACTGTGATCAGGACGCACTGCACTAACTTGTAGGTTTAGCTGAACACTGTGAGCAGGACGCACCCCACTAAATTGTAGGTTTAGCTGAACACTGTGAGCAGGACGCACCGCACTAACTTGTAGGTCTAGCTGAACACTGTGAGTAGGACGCACCCCACTAACTTGTAGGTTTAGCTGAACACTGTGAGCAGGACGCACCCCACTAACTTGTAGTTTTAGCTGAACACTGTAAGCAGGACGCACTGCACTAACTGTAAATAGTCTAGCTGCCTGACTGTGGTACTAATAGGATCAAAAGAACACCAGCAATTTTCTTCAGGTAGCTGTATATACTGTAACAAGACAAGCCTGCCTGTCAGTAAGAAGATAACAGGAATGGATCTAGCTGAACACTGTGAGCAGGACGCACTGCACTAACTGTAAATAGTCTAGCTGCCTGACTGTGGTACTAATAGGATCAAAAGAATACAAGCAATTTTCTTCAGGTAGCTGTATATACTGTAACAAGACAAGCCAGCCTGTCAGTAAGAAGATAGCAGGAACGGATCTAGTTGAACACTGTGAGCAGGACGCACTGCACTAACTGTAAATAGTCTAGCTGCCTGACTGTGGTACTAATAGGATCAAAAGAACACCAGTAATTTTCTTCAGGTAGCTGTAAATACTGTAACAAGACAAGCCTGCCTGTCAGTAGGAAGATAACAAGAACAGAGCTAAACTGAATACAGTGTATATATATATATATGCAACACCTGGGATGCATATATATATACACAATACACTGTAAGTGCAGCTAACTGACTGACTGTTCTGCCTAATCTATCTAACTCAAATCAAATGTCACTGTCTGTCTCTCTCTCAATGAACGCCGGAACACACACTACACAGGGCTGCTGTGTAGGCGGCCTTATATAGCGTGGGGCGTGTACTAAATCCCCTGAGCCATAATTGGCCAAAGCCTCCTTGGCTTTGGCCAATTATGGCTCTCTGTTCAGGCGGCGCTGTAATTGGCCAAGCATGCGGGTCATAGTGCATGCTTGGCCAATCATCAGCCAGCAATGCACTGCAATGCCGCAGTGAATTATGGGCCGTGACGCGCCACACGAATTTGGCGCGAACAGCCCATATCATTCGCAATTCGCCGAACGACTGAACAGCCGATGTTCGAGTCGAACATGGGTTCGACTCGAACACGAAGCTCATCCCTACATGTGAGTGCAATACAGTACTGACCTTACAGCGCAGGGGAGAAAGACAAGACCCCAAAGTCCAGCTGTATGATGCCTGTGAAGAAGTAGATTCACCTATGTGGAACTACAAGTCTCACCAGCAGTCTGTAGAAAGAACTCACTCAGCAATAGGGATGAGCTTCAAGTTCGAGTCAAACTCATGTTCGACTCGAACATCGGCTGTTTTCCAGTTCGCCAAACAATTTGGGGTGTTCGCTAAACACCCTTTAAAAGTCTATGGGCGAAATCAAAAACGCTAATTTTAAAGGCTTATATGCATGGTATTGTCATAAAAAGTGTTTGGGGACCTGGGTCCTGCCCCAGGGGACATGTATCAATGCAAAAAAAGTTTTAAAAACGGACGTTTTTTCGGGAGCAGTGATTTTAATAATGCTTAAAGTCAAACAATAAAAGTGTAATATCCCTTTAAATTTCGTACCTGGGGGTTGTCTATAGCATGCCTGTAAAGGGGCGCATGTTTCCCGTGTTTAGAACAGTCTGACAGCAAAATGACATTTCAAAGGAAAAAAGTCATTTAAAACTACTCGCGGCTATTAATGAATTGCTGGTCCGACAATACACATAAGAGTTCATTGACAAAAACTGCATGGAATTTCCCCACAGGGGAACCCTGAACCAATTTTTTTTTTTAAAATGACATAAGGGTCCCCCTCAAAATTCATACCAGACCCTTATCCGAGCACGCAACCTGGCAGGCCGCAGGAAAAGAGGGGGGGACGATAGAGCACCCCCCTCCTGAACCGTACCAGGCCACATGCCCTCAACATTGGGAGGGTGCTTTGGGGTCCCCCGCAAAGCACCTTGTCCCCATGTTGATGAGGACAAGGGCCTCACAACCCTTGGCCGGTGGTTGTGGGGGTCTGCGGGTGGGGGGGCTTATCGGAATCTGGAAGCCCCCTTTAACAAGGGGACCCCCAGATCCCGGCCCCCCCGTGTGAAATGGTAAGGGGGTACAAAAGTACCCCTACCATTTCTCAAGAAAACTGTCAAAAATGACGAGAGACAGTTTTTGACAATTCCTTTATTTAAATGCTTCTTCTCTCCATCTTCTTTCTTCTATCTTCTATCTTCCTTCGGTTTCTTCCTCCATCTTCTTCTTCTGGTTCTTCCTCCGGTGTTATCGTCCAGCATCTTCCTCCATGGCGTCTTCTTCCTGGGCCGCTCCGCATCCATGGGAGGCTCCCACTGTGTAACGCTTTTCGTCTTCTGACGGTTCTTAACCACTTCAGCCCCAGAACAATTTATCCCTTTCCTGACCAGAACACTTTTTGCAATTCGGCACTGCGTCGCTTTAACTGACAATTGCGCGGTCGTGCAACGTGGCTCCCAAACAAAGTTGACGTCCTTTTTTTCCCACAAATAGAGCTTTCTTTTGGTGGTATTTGATCGCCTCTGCGGTTTTTATTAAAAAACGCATTATTTTTTACTTTTTACTATAAAAAAAAAACCAAAAATATATAAAAAAATATTTTTTTTCCTCAGTTTAGGCCGATACTTATTCTTCTACATTTTTTTGGTAATAAAAAAAAAAAAATAGCAATAAGCGATTATTGATCGGTTTGCGCAAAAGTTATAGCATTTACAAAATAGGGGATAGTTTTATGGCATTTTTATTAATAATTTTTTTTAAATGGCAGCGATCAGCGATTTTTATCGTGACTGCGACATTATGGTGGACACATCGGACATTTTTGACACATTTTTGGGATCATTGTCATTTATACAGCAATCAGTGCTATAAAAATGCACTGATTCCTGTGTAAATGACACTGGCAGTGAAGGGGTTAACCACTAGGTGGCAGTGTATTGGTTAAGTGTGTCCTAGGGGCATGTTTCTAACTGTCAGGGGGATGGGCTGTGTGTGTGACGTCACTGATCTCTGCTCCGATGACAGGGCGCAGAGATCGAGTGACACTGTCACTAGGCAGAACGTGGAGATGCTGTTTACATCAGCATCTCCCCGTGAGGCGATCGCAGTCCGCAGGACCTGTGACCCAACTCATGGAGCTTGCCGCCGGTGGCACGCGTGCGCCCGCTGGCCACCTCTTAAAGGGCACCGTACAGGCACGTGGTTTTGCCTGTACGAGCCCTTCCGCCGCAGTATATCTGCGTGAGGCGGTCAGCAAGTGGTTAAATAATGGAGGGCGGGGCCACCCGGTGACCCTGCTCCTCTGACACACGGGGACTTGACGGTGACTTCCCTGTGACAGGGTCACCCGTTACGTAACGGGTGACCCCCTCTGACGTCACGGGGAATGCCACAGGGAAGTCCCTGTCAAGTCCCTGTGAGTCAGAGGGGGGGTGGGGTCACCGGGTGGCCCCGCCCTCCGTTATTTAAGAAGGGTCAGAAGACGAGAAGCGTCACACAGCGGGAGCCTCCCATGGATGTGGAGCGGAGCAGCCCGAGAAGAAGAAGGGAAGAAGACGCCGTGGAGGAAGATGCCAGACGAGAACCAGGAAGAAGAAGAAGAAGATGGAGGAAGAAACCGAAGGAAGATAGAAGAAAGAAGAAGCATTTAAATAAAGGAATTGACAAAAACTGTCTCTTGTCATTTTTAACATTTTTGATAGTTTTTTTGTGAAATGGTAGGGGTACTTTTGTACCCCCTTACCATTTCACACAGGGGGGCCGGGATCTGGGGGTCCCCTTTATAAAGGGGGCTTTCAGATTCCGATAAGCCCCCCCACCCGCAGACCCCCACAACCACCGGCCAAGGGTTGTAGGGATGAGGCCCTTGTCCTCATCAACATGGGGACAAGGTGCTTTGGGGGGGAACCCAAAGCACCCTCCCAATGTTGAGGGCATGTGGCCTGGTACGGTTCAGGAGGGGGGGCGCTCTATCGTCCCCCCTCTTTTCCTGCGGCCTGCCAGGTTGCGTGCTTGGATAAGGGTCTGGTATGGATTTTTGGGGGTACCCCACGCCAAAATTTAAAAAAAATTGCCGTGGGGTACCCCCAAAAATCCATACCAGACCCTTATCCAAGCACGCAACCTGGCAGGCTGCAGGAAAAGAGGGGGACCTGAAGGGTCTGGTATGAATTTTGAGGGGGACCCCTACATCATTTTTTTTTATATTTTGGCACGGGGTTCCCCTTAATATCCACACCAGACCTGAAGGGCCTGGTATGAAATTTAGGGGGACCCCAACGCCATTTTTTTTAAATTTTGGTACGGGGTTACCCTGTGGGGAAATCCCATGCAGTTTTTATCAATGAACTTTTATGTGTATTGTCGGACTGGCAATTCATTAATAGCCACGAGTAGTTTTAAATGAGTTTTTTTCCTTTGAAATGTCATTTTGCTGTCAGACTGTTCTAAACACGGGAAACATGCCCCCCTTTACAGGCATACTATAGACACCCCCCAGGTACGAAATTTAAAGGAATATTACACTTTTATTGTTTCACTTTAAGCATTATTAAAATCACTGCTCCCGAAAAAACGTCCGTTTTTAAAACTTTTTTTTGCATTGATATATGTCCCCTGGGGCAGGACCCGGGTCCCCAAACCCTTTTTAGGACAATACCATGCAAATTAGCCTTTAAATGAGCACTTTTGATTTTGAACATTCGAGTCCCCTAGACTTCAATGGGGTTCTAACGTTTTTGCGAAGTTTTGGTCTGTTCGCAAGTTCTGGTGGGAACCGAACCGGGGGGTGTTCGGCTCATCCTTACTCAGCAATACTGTACTCTATTGGAATGGGCAGGTGCCCTCTCACCACAATAGACCCCAATGGCTGTAAGGCTCCATCCGGAATCCAATCCTGGTGTCTCCGTCTGGTGAAGATGGCACCGCCATGCCGTGCTGTAACTCCCGATGGACTAAAGTGCAGGGGCTTCCAGTTGCTCTGAAGCGCAGGCTTGTCTGCTTGCTAGGATAGCAGGGCTGTACTCTGAGATCCCTTAGAGGCAGGCGATCCGGCTCTCCGCAGTAGAGGCCGCAGTCTCTCACTCTTGGTCACACACAGACCTCCTGCTGGCAGGTGTTGAATGGCATCCAGAGAGGCTGAAAACAGGCCGCGCTGGTCCTTTTATCACTCCTCCCAGCAGACAGCACTGCAGGCTTTGCATTGTCTGTCCTGTAGTTCAGGGCTGATCCAGCTAACAGAGTCACTTCTTCCTCCAAACTACATCTCCCACAATACTTTGCTGCATTCCTTCTCAAGGGGTAAGGAAAAATCCTACCAGAATCCAGCAGCCACTAGAGGGAGCCAAACTCATTTGAAACAACAAACTGTTCAACTATAATAACTATAGTAGCAAACCCTTGGCTACATAAGAAAAAGTCTTCTTTTTCACAAACCCTGGAGACCATTCATGATGTACAGGTGAGAGACCTAACCACCCACAATCCTGCCACCCAGTGCCTTACATACTCTTCCCCTCTGCTTAGACCTGGGAAAAGGAGCACATTTTCCAACATACAGTGGATGTGTGACAGTCCATTAGCATTACCTTGCTGGGTCCCTTGTCTATGTTATACATCTTAAAGCTTTGCAGATCTAAAAACCATGGAGACAAGAGAAGCGCCACTTCAGGTGAGTGGATCCCGGTGAGGTGAATGGAAGTAATAAGGACTCCTCTCTATGGGTGCAAGCCTTGGCTCGCCTGCTGTGTAGACATTCATGAAGAAAAGGAATGGCTGCACACCGGAATACCAAAAGTCCTTTTACTGTATATGCCCATAAAGTGCAAAACAAACACCACAGGATGGTAGCGAGTGGAAGGTAGACGCATTCCACACAGTTACATTGTGCTTACTCAGTGCAGCCATTCCTTTTCTTCATATAGATCTAGAAACCATCCTGTGACCTTGGATTAGTCTCATTTTCTTAGCCATCAACTGTAGTGGGGAATGGTCTGTAATTTATGGGAACTGTCTGCCCAAAATGTAATACCTTCATAAGTCCAGTGCCCACATTGCAATCAGACAAACCATTTACACTATTGAAAAGTTTCTCTCTGTAGGGGTTAGTTTGTTGAATGAGGTATGCTACAGGATATTTTTCCCCAATAATCTTCCAGGACAAGACTGCTCCCAGGCCAAAATCAGAGGCATCTGTCTGTAAAATAATTTCTTGCTTGAATTTGAGGGTGGTTAACACTGGGTTCTTACACAACACTGCCATCAGCTCCTGTAAAGCTCTCTCTGCCACTTCTTTCCTTTTCACCATAGTGGCCTTGCTCTCTTTGGTGAGAGCAGTAAGTGGAGCTTCAGGTACCCAATAAGGTCTTAACTCTACTTTGACATGAGACTCAGTCATAACGTCATAGTAAATGATGTAAGTTTGGCCAAGTAATTCAGAAAACACCTGTTGATTCTTCTTCAAATGCTCTTCCACCTAAATCTGAGTATCAAGTGGTGTCTTTTTCTTGGCTGGTATACAATGCAGCTCTACCTACAGTGGAACTGCACCTGCCTACATGTTATTCCTCCTACAGTTCCTAAAACAGAGGAAAATTATACCCCAGTATTACACAGTTCCATTAGGTGCCTCGACTGTGAACACCATAGTAGAGTAGCCTTTAGCATCTCCATGTACACAAAGCGCTTCCATTCTAGTCTGTCTCTCCTCCACTGGAACCTCTTCTTATGCTAGGCACATTGTCCTTATCCAGTGGGTCAAGGTCCCTGACCTAGCCACTATGCAAAGTGCTTGCCAACTGAAGAGGGACAGTGCTATTTATTAGGTGGGGTGATTTATGGGGGATTTGAACTGGAAGGTGGGATTGGGACACCAGTGGTGTGTGTCATGCTTTAAAGTAGAACTATGGACTCCCATTATTATATTTGCTGCAGAACGTATTTATGCTAGGGATATAGCTGCATATCCTGCTTATATACTGTACAATTAAATTCTTGTGTAGAATCAAGAGCTTCCACCCAGTACCTTATCTTTCAGGTGCATTTGTGCCGCAAGTACATACAAACCTCCCTATTCTGGAAAATGCTCTATAGTCCTGCCCTACCATACATTTTCTTACTAACTTTCAGATACAAAAACATACATAGTACATCTTTTCAATACATGTTTTATCCCCTTAGAGACCCTACGGTTACAGAAAAATACTTGTTAACGTGCCAAAGATTCACTCAGCTTCTAATTTGTTATTGTGAGCTGACAACACACAGAATTTTTGGAGTGGTGTCAGCCCTGTCCAGTTGTGTTTTGCTAAGGCAGGTCTGTGCCTGAAGCCCATCATCAATGTACTTATTCAGGTGTGAACCTGCTAAGTTCTAGAACATGCTGACTTGTCCAGCCATAATCTCACTAGAATACATAGCAAGACGTGGATGTCACATGTATGATTCCTTTGTGCAAAACAAAACCAAAGAAATTTCCAGTTCAACTTACCAAAGCAACATTTTTTTTCTGATTAACACTTGTTATTTTGAGCACAAGTCACTTTACCATTGACTGGATCCTCCCCCCCATTTCCCTTCCATTTCCCCCCTCCCCCTTCCTTTTTCCTTCCCACTCACCGTATCACTTCAAATCAATTTACGGTATGATTACATGGGCATATTTTGAGTTGCATAAGATCAGCCACTGTCTGAGGCAAATTACAAACACATCATTTTCTATTTTTATGCAAAATCACTTTTGATTGTTACTCCTTTTTTGGGATAAAGTTTTTCAAGAATTTTTATCAACCAACATTTTCATACTTTCACTCACCTATCAGAGGTGACCTTAACATGTTATCACAGTGTCATAACACTTTGCCATAAAACCAGAACAGCGCCACACCCACACCTAATTTCTTCTCAACTTACCGACCACCTGCAACCAACCGAATGATCCTGTCTAACAGTATGCATTAAAAACAGGGGTTTAGTTTGCACACATTTGCAAATACATGCATAAGCTACAGAGCCCTGTCAAGGCACCCCAGTATTTTCTGTAGTCCTAACTCTAAATTTTAAGAACCTTCACAGCACGTGCATTATAATGGATAGGCAGAGGGCAGGTGAGCCTGGATGGAGCCCATCACTTCTTAATAGCACTGAACACCCAGCATATAGCATCATGGCAGAAAAAATGTCCAGTGCCTCCCCTCACCAATATTTCAACAGTACAAAGGAACTGCCACTGCCCCCACTTATAACTGGCCTTTGCAGCAAGGAGCAAAAATGGAAGGCCGTCGCATGCAAAACAAAACCAAAGAAATTCCCAACTCAACTTACTGACCAGTTTGCAAAAAAACCAAATTATTCTGTTCTGAATCCCAAAACTATACCTCTTACATGTGTACAGATAGAGATAGTGGCGCTAATATATATTTGTAAAGATATGAGCAGGGCCGTTTTTAAGGCAGGGCAAAAGGGGCAGCTGCCCTGGGCCCTGTCATTGTTGTGGGGCCCAAAGCAGCTGCCTCATACTTGGCAACTATCCCAGTTTAAATTCCCTTATCCCTTGAGGTTTTAGTCCCATGCTGTGTCCTGATATCTCCGTGTAAAGTTCTGCTACTAATGCTGCCCAGCTCTGCCATATTGTTGTGTACAGATGACTCACCTGCAGACCCCGTGTTTTAATGTAAATACCGACATTGATATGTAAATAGTGACGGCATTCATATGTAAAGCAGCAGACCGGCAGGATTCATATGTAAATAGAGGCAGAATTTATATGTATATCATGCCCCCCTGGAGGTCATATCCACCATCACCTATACTGAATGCTGCCCACTGGGGAGGTAAAAGGCATACTTGAAAGTCCTGCCTACAACTGTGGTCATTAAGCCTACCATCAGCCTGTTCTGCAAAGGTAAGCAAATTAGTGGGGTTGGGGGGTAGTGTGGGGTGTGCAGAGGTAGGCAGCGAAGGAATTACAGTTTGGGGTGCACAGGTGAGCAAGGAGGGGATGTATAGAGGTAAGTAAGGTGGGTGCAAAGATGAGCAGAGGAGGCAGGTAGAGTTAAAGAGGAGGAGGAGTGGAGAGGATGGGGAGGTTTGGGGTGCAGAGGTTAGCATGGGTTTAAGGATGCAAAGGTGTACCCACAGGGTGGATAAAGATGTAGGTCATGTGTAGGGTAACCCATTCATTTCAATGGACTGCTCTATGCGCTACAAATGCGGAAGAAACTCCCAAACCCTTTTCCAAAATCAGTGAGCAGTATTGATGTACAGTAATCTCTAGCAACCAATCAACAAGCAGAAATTATGTGCTGTAACCTCTAACAACCAGTCAGTGAGTGGTAATAATACACTGTAACCTCTGGCAACCAATCGCAATCGCTGTCTGATCTGATTCAGTAAACTGATTTTGAGTCTAGCTGCTTTTTACTGTATGTCTCAAAGCAGGTGGAGAACAAAACTGCATGGAGGGGGGCCCAAAAAAAAATTATTGCCCAGGGTCCAATCAATATTAAAGACGGCCCTGGATATGAGTCAAAACAGCATGATACCAGTGACACTCTGATTCTATACAAAAAACAGTAATAAAGATAGGAATATAACACCCCGTGAAAAGTGTCAGTATAAAATTGAAAACACTGCAAACATCATAAACTGTGAAAAGTCCATGGAAAAAGTTCACATGAAAAAAATCCAGCACAACAGTAGTTTTTCAATCTTCCTTTGTGATAGATCTTCTACTCTTCCACCACACCACTGTGATAGTGACACCACTCCCTCTGAAGAGCACACTCACCAGAATGTATAGCCTCCCACTCTCGTGTTTGGCAAAACAGCAATTGAACCACACCTGGGTTGCATGTGATAAACCGTAACTGCAATCAAGCCGGCTCCATATGTGAAAGACAAATGAATAAAGTGCTCCACATAGCGTGATACCATTTTAACAAATTTATTAAAATCACTCCAAGCACACTTCAATGGTTGCACTCACTTTTAAACTGAAACAAATAAGCCTTTTGAACAAATCCACAGCAAACAACAGGATCAATGATCCAACCATGCACCGCGGTCACAGTGGACCTGAAGTGTAAACTGGTGTGTCTCTCACCCAACCTTCTAAGGCCCAGCAGTCTGATCGGCGTAGTCCTCTCCAGACAGCAGTGTCTAATGTCAGTGCGATGGAATGCTGTGTAACCTCGCCCAAGACATGTTTCGTCGAAAAAACTTCTTAAAATGGGATTGGTTACACAAGTTGTCCTTCAATCCTAATATACTACCCATGATCAATCATGTGATCATCATCAGTCATGTTATCCCCTGCTCCGCACATGCTCACACATCGTGTCCCCATGACCGTGAAGCACCAGTACATAGATTAAACACATAACTGGAATAAACATTTTTATGGTATGTTGTTAGAGTGCTGAGTCCAGCATTATCACATAAGACATATCCTAACTAGTAAAACACCACTAATTACAGTGATGATATGGATACGCAACAAAAAAAAAAAATATATGAGACAGCAAAAATGTACTAAAATAAAAATAAACGTTTCAACAGGAGAAAATAACTATATCTAGTTAAAATATATAAGCTATATAAACCAGTCATGATGCTATCATATACCTCCAAAGGGCAAACAATTTTCAAGCACAGTCTGATCCCATTGACAATGAAAATATTAGAAAATATTAACCTCGCCAACCTGTTCATGGCCGAATGGGACGATAGATATGTTTTCAGTAGAAGGTGTCTGCAACTCAAATTTTACCGTCGTTTCATAGACGACTTCCTATTCATTTGGGAGGGCTCGCTTGAGTCTGTGATGAGGTTCTTAGAACACCTTAATCAGAATACTAACAATATTAGGTTGGACCATCAGATCAGTGAGAGGAGTGTCAATTTTTTGGATGTGATCATTGAAAAAGAGAACACCAGGTTGATCACTAAGGTATACTTCAAACTCACAGACCGCAATAGTTTTCTGTCAATTCATAGTGGCCATCATCCATCTTGGATCCGAAATATACCCAGGGACAGATGTTGAGAATTTGACGTAACTGCACGAGAACGAGTGACTTCCATCAACAATCTCAAATATTGAAAAATAAGTTCCTACAGAAGGGTTATACTGAGGGATCCTTGAATGACGTTATTCAAGAGATTTCTGAGATTCCAAGAGAAACATGTTTGGTAAAGAAAACTGAGAACCAGAGCTCTAATGATCAACATCAGTTGAGCTTTATATCCAGTTTTCATTGCCAATACAAAGAAGTAGAGAACATCTACCTTAGGCATTGTCATATGTTAGGCAGGGATAGACATCTAATAGAAATTCTAACCAATCAACCTAGGTTTATCTATAGACGGGCCCCGAATTTTGGTGATCTGGTCGTTAAAAAGCTATTGGACCCTCCAGATCAACAAGCCCTTAAAATTAATCTGAAGGGCTTTTTCGCGTGTAGAAAATGCAAATGCTGCAAAACAGTCAACATTAGCAATAGAGGAACAACGAGGGTCACCAATAGAGAGGGTGAATCCTTTGAGATCAAAGAATTCATTACCTGCAATTCATCACATGTGGTGTACCTGATGTGGTGCCCATGCGTGCTTTTCTATGTGGGAAGAACAAAAAGACTCCTCAAAGTGCGGATTGGGGAGCATATCACCAACATCAGGTTGGGTTTTTGTCACCATAGTGTATCCCTACATTTCAAAGAAAAGCATATTCAGGACCCATCTCTGTTACAATTCTGCGGTCTGGATACCATCCATCCTTCTTGGAGGGGGTCCAATAGAGTAAGGGACCTATCACAGAGGGAAACCCGCTGGATTTTCTTGATGAAATGTATGGCACCTAGGGGGTTAAACATTGAGATAGATCTCAATTGCTTTATTAATGATTTTTAGTTTATGAGAGCTCCCTTTATGAAATAATTTGTATGTATAATAATACCACCTTTATTCCATTAATAATTGTTTATTTCACTTATTGACCTTTATATATCATAACTTGGGGTTGTGCAATCAACTCATGGTTATGATACCTGTCCCTTTGTATAATAATATACTCTATATATACTGCACACAAGATGGTGCTCTTTAATAAAGACACCATAGTGTAGCTATATATTCACTGTATAGGCTTACAGAGTTCACCAGTCTTCCAGTTCAAATTAATATAAAGATCTAGTATAGCAAGAGTGATGTCTGTATAGTGACCACTGATTGCTTATTATCACCTTTCTCTTTTTTCTGAGCTTTACGTATAGTCATCCATATTTTTTAATATTTTCTAATATTTTCAATGTCAATGGGATCAGACTGTGCTTGAAGCATTGTTTGCCCTTTGGAGCTATATGACAGCATCATGACTGGTTTATATAGCTTATATATTTTAACTAGATATAATTATTATCTGCTGTTGAAACGTTTATTTTTATTTTTATTTTAGTACATTTTTGCTGTCTCATATATATATATTTTTTTTGTTGTGTATCCATATCATCACTGTAATTAGTGGTGTTTTACTAGTTAGGATATGTCTTATGTGATAATGCTGGACGTAGCACTCTAACAACATACCATAAAAATGTTTATTCCAGTTATGTGTTTAATTTATGTGCCGGTGCTTCACGGTCATGGGGACACGATGTGTGTGCATGTGCGGAGCAGGGGATAACATGACTGATGATGATCACATGATTGATCATGGGTAGTATATTAGGATTGAAGGACAACTTGTGTAAACAATCCCATTTGAAGAAGTCTTTTCGATGAAACATGTCTTTGGCGAGGTTTCACAGCATTCCATTGCACTGACATTAGACACTGCTGTCTGGAGAGGACTACGCTGATCGGACTGCTGGGTCTTAGAAGGTTGGGTGAGAGACACACCAGTTTAAACTTCAGGTCCGCTGTGACCGCGGTGCACCGTTGGATCATTGATCCTGTTGTTTGCTGTGGATTTGTTCAAAGGCTTATTTGTTTCAGTTTAAAAGTGAGTGCAACCATTGAAGTGTGCTTGGAGTGATTTTAATAAATTTGTTAAAACGGTATCACGCTCAGGCCCGGATTTACTCCCTTTGCCGCCCCAAAGCCGGGTCCTTCAATGCCGCCCCCCCCCACACACACACACACATACCACGTCCTTTATCGATGACTTCTACAATAGATCAATTAAAAACATATCTCCACACACAAGAACACTGAAAATAACTGGCTTTAATTGTACAGACTAAAAATACTTCAGGGTAAGCGCGCGAGGGGTAAGGATTTTTCGCAGGCAAATTTTCAAGGCAATGGCTGGTGTTAGTGCTTCAATAATCCACGGCACCATGGTTGTTATGGTGTCAGGATGATTGAAACACATTACTTCTATCATTACATTGTAATATAAACTGAAATAGTTCAACTCACCATAATGCAGAATCATTGGGAGCCCTGAGCGTGTCACTTGCCACCATCTCTTGTCACTTGCCACGCTGCCTGCCACCAGATGGGGATGTCACTTGCCACCATGCCTGCCACCAGATGGGGATGTCACTTGCCACGCTGCCTGCCACCACATGGGGATGTCACTTGCCACGCTGCCTGCCACCAGATGGGGATGTCACTTGCCACCATGCCTGCCACCAGATGGGGATGTCACTTGCCACGCTGCCTGCCACCAGATGGGGATGTCACTTGCCACGCTGCCTGCCACCAGATGGAGATGTCACTTGCCACGCTGCCTGCCACCAGATGAGGATGTCACTTGCCACGCTGCCTGCCACCAGATGGGGATGTCACTTGCCACGCTGCCTGCCACCAGATGGGGATGTCACTTGCCACGCTGCCTGCCACCAGATGGGGATGTCACTTGCCACGCTGCCTGCCACCAGATGGGGATGTCACTTGCCACGCTGCCTTCCACCAGATGGGGATGTCACTTGCCACGCTGCCTGCCACCAGATGGGGATGTCACTTGCCACGCTGCCTGCCACCAGATGGGGATGTCACTTGCCACGCTGCCTGCCACCAGATGGGGATGTCACTTGCCACGCTGCCTGCCACCAGATGGGGATGTCACTTGCCACCAGATGGGGATGTCACTTGCCACACTGCCTGCCACCAGATGGGGATGTCACTTGCCACCATGCCTGCCACCAGATGGGGATGTCCCTTGCCACCAGATGGGGATGTCACTTGCCACCAGATGGGGATGTCACTTGCCACCACATGGGGATGACCCTTGCCACCAGATGGGGATGTCACTTGCCACCAGATGGGGATGTCACTTGCCACCACATGGGGATGTCCCTTGCCACCAGATGGGGATGTCCCTTGCCACCAGATGGGGATGTCACTTGCCACCAGATGGGGATGTCACTAGCCACCACATGGGGATGACCCTTGCCACCAGATGGGGATGTCACTTGCCACCAGATGGGGATGTCCCTTGCCACCAGATGGGGATGTCACTTGCCACCAGATGGGGATGTCACTTGCCACCACATGGGGATGTCCCTTGCCACCAGATGGGGATGTCCCTTGCCACCAGATGGGGATGTCACTTGCCACCAGATGGGGATGTCACTTGCCACCACATGGGGATGTCCCTTGCCACCACATGGGGATGTCACTTGCCACCAGATGGGGATGTCACTTGCCACCAGATGGGGATGTCACTTGCCACCAGATGGGGATGTCCCTTGCCACCAGATGGGGATGTCCCTTGTCATGCTGCCTGCCATCAGAAGGAGGAGGGCGGAACAGTGGTGCGGGCAATGAGAGATGTCATCTTTCTCCCATGCCGCCGCACCGCTGACACTACAAGCTACTCTCAAATTTTTTAAAAATGGCGCCAAGCGGCGCAATCACGCTACTGCGCATGCGCCGCCCGGCCGAGCGCTTACGAGTTTTCCCGAGCCCGGCCGGCTTCGGAGCGGCGCATGCGCAGTTGCGTGGTCGGCTCGCGGCCATCTTTTCTATGGGCACTGGTGCCCATAATAGACATTAATGGCCAGCACGAAAGGGGGGGCGGCCGCGAAGTCGCTGCAGGAGCGGCGCCGCCCCTACACCACTGCCGCCCCGAGGCCTGGCCTCGGTGGCCTTGTAGTAAATCCGGGCCTGATCACGCTATGTGGAGCACTTTATTCATTTTGTCTTTCACATATGGAGCCGGCTTGATTGCAGTTACGGTTCACCACATGCAACCCAGGTGTGGTTCAATTGCTGTTTTGACAAACATGAGAGTGGGAGGCTATACATTCTGGTGAGTGCGCTCTTCAGAGGGAGTGGTGTCACTATCACAGTGGTGTGGTGGAAGAGTAGAAGATCTACATAGGAAGATTGAAAAACTACTGTTGTGCTGGATTTTTTTCATGTGAACTTTTTCCATGGACTTTTCACAGTTTATGATGTTTGCAGTGTTTTTATTTTTATACTGACACTTTTCACGGAGTGTTATATTCCTATCTTTATTACTGTTTTTTCTACAGAGTCAGAGTGTCACCGATATCATGCTGTTTTGACTCATATCTTTATAAATATATATTAGCGCCACTATCGCTATCTGTACACATGTGAGAGGTATAGTTTTGGGATTCAGAACAATTTACACATTTATTTAAGTGGCAGCTTTTCACTGTACACTGTGTATGTACACATCCTGTATTCATTTACACAACAATCATTTAGTTTTGTCACTGGTCTTTGGCGCAGTGGAGTAAGAGAGAACTAAGGGTGGCTTATTGTTACCTCTCTTGCTACAAACCAATTTAAATTACCACCTCCCGGAAGATATTTTTTCCAGCAATCAGTTAATCACTGATGGTGAGGAAGATGTCTCGGGATCTTTAAAGAATTTGGGAAATCTTTTTGAGAAACAAGTTAAAACCTGGTGGGATATTTTTACGTTTGAACATTGTGCAAAGGAGAATCTTATTTTTATGCCCTGTACACGCGGTCGGACATTGATCGGACATTCGGACCAGAAAGTCCTAGGATTTTTTCCAACGGATGTTGGCTCAAGCTTGTCTTGCATACACACGGTCACACAAAGTTGTCGGAAAATCCGATCATTCTGAACGCGGTGACGTAAAACACATACGTCGGGACTATAAATGGGGCAGTGGCCAAT